>CM032375.1:1845181-1900389 GCA_019023105.1 Diglossa brunneiventris
TTTAAAGTTTAAAATAAGTTTAAGGTCAATTTGTCTAGGAGTTTTAAATAGTTTAAAATAAAGTTTAAAATAAATTTTAAAGTTTAATTTAATTTAAAAAATAAATAAAATAAATAAATTTCATTTAAAGTTTAAAATAAGTTTAAGATCAATTTGTCTCGGAGTTTAAATAGTTTAAAATAAGTTTAAAATAAATTTTAAGTTTAAAATTTTAAAGTTTAATTTAATAAAATAAATAAATAATTTTTATTTTATTTTAAAGTTTAAAATAAACTTAAAACAATTGGCTAGGAGTTTAAATAGTTTAATCACCAACTTTATTCCCATCCCAGTGAGAACTTTGAGTGGGAAGGTCCTTTGGAGGTCACCTGAGAGCTGGGAACGTCCCCATGGGGCACTAATTGGCAATTAAGTGCTGCTGGAGTCCCTCAAGTGTATTTATTTCCACTTGCATAATTCCCGGAGCAGGGAGCAGCTGTCAGCCCTGCCTCGGGAAGGTTCCCTGTGGAATATTCCTGGGATGTTCCCCCTGGCAAGGGACATTTTGGCTCCAAAAGGGCCCTGTCAGGTCTGGCAGTGCCTTGGCCCTGACTCGGCAGCACAAATCCTGCAGTGGCTCAGCTCCAGGCCTTCAGCAGCTGAAGGAAAGTTTTTTTTAAAACGTTTAAAATTTTTTGTCTTGAAAAAACAAAAAAAATTCCCCACCCAGGAGCATCCAGAAGGTGTTAGTTAGAGTAACGATTGTGGAATTAGAGTTTCCTGCTGTAGCTTGTGCTGCATTTACAGGGATTGGGGCCCTGCTGAGCCTTCCAAGTCAAATTTCACCTCAGATTTCCCTCTTAAATAAAGGAAAAATCTTCTCATCCTCCAGTTTTTGTGTGAGGCAGCTGGAATTGTAATTCTTTGACAGCTGGAGGAATTTTGGAATTTTTTACCCTCAGTGGAGACAATCCTGCAGTGACTCAGCTCCCAGGGCTTCAGCAGTGAAGAAAACATTGAAAGCAAATTTTTCTTGTCTTGAAAAAAAAATTAAAAAGAGGAAGGCTTGGATTCCCACCCAGAGCATCAGAAGCTGTTAGAGTAAACAATTCTGGAATTACAGTTCCTGCTGTAGCTTGTGCTGCATTTACAGGGATTGGATTTGAGGGCCCAGCTGAGCTTTCAAAGTCAAACTTTCACCTCATTTTTCCTTTCTTTAAGTGGGAAACACCCTTCATCCTCCAAATTTATGTGTGGGGCAGCTGGGCTTGTAATTCTTGGACAGCTGGAGGAATTTTTTTCCCCTCAGTGAAAGCAAAAGGGGCCAAAATTTCTTCCAGCTCCTGAGGGGGCTTCCTTTGCACAGGAAATTGGGAAGGTGTTCAGTCAGTTTTATCCTTAAGTTTCTCCAATACTTTTTTAAAATTTTATTTTTAATTAATTTTAAAATTTATTTATTATTTAATTAATTATTATTTTAAAATTATTTATTTTTTATTATTTTTTGTTTTAATTTATTTATATTAAAATTATTTTATTTATTTTTTAAATTACTTTATTATTATTAATTTATTTTAAAATTTATTTAAAATTTATTTTTATATAATTTATTTTAAAATTTTGTTTAATTTATTTATTAATGCATTTTAATTTTTTATTAATTAATTTATTTATTTTTATTTAATTAATTTTATTAGTTTTATTAATTTATTTATTTTATTTAATTTATTTATTTTTATTTTTTTCTGGAGCTATGTATGAAGTTCACTAATCCAGGGAACTACAAAAGGCACAGCCTGGGGAACTGTAGGATTCCCAAAGCAGAAGGATGTTTTGTCCAAGCTGGATCAGAACTTTTTAAAATTTAATTAATCTTGGAAGATTGTTGTTTTCTTGAGTGAAATCTCTGAGTTCAGTGCCCACTGGCACTTCTGTAAAAGCAAATCTGTCCAGAATATATATATTATAATTTAAATATAAAATATAAATAATAATTTAAATATAAATAATATAAATAATAGCAATATTATTTATATATAATAAAATATATGAATATAAATATATAAGTAGGTATATTTATTATATATAAATATATATTATATATAATAAAATATATTCCCTATTCCTGAGAGCCCAGATGCTCCCATATCCTGATGAATGGGTTTGGGGGTATTCCCACAGATGGAATTGGAGTTTAAATGAACTGAATATTTGTTACTGAAATATTCCAAACCCAGAATTTTTCCTGCTGTGTTTCATTCCATGGGTTTGGTCCTGGGAGTTCCTGATCCTGCATTTCTCCCACCCTATAAAACCCTAAAGTTGCCGTGGAAATGGGCTGGAATGTCCAAATCAGCATTCCTCCTGCCATTAAAACACTGCCAGAGATGATGGGCTGGGGGAAAAAATCAATGGAAATCATCTGCAGGGATAAACTGTGGGATAAAAACCAGGGAATTTTGTGACAAGCAGCCCTGAAGAATTCTCTTTGGGGTTTCCTTGCAGGATGAGGGTTATGGGTGCTCTGGGACTAAAAAAAACCCTTAAAGGACAAAGTGCTGAGTGTTCCTGGTCCTGGCCCCGCTGAGTTTGGGGGCAGCTGAGCTCTCATGTGTCCCTTGGCTATTTATGGCACTCCTGGTGATCCTGGGCATCCTCACTTCTCCTTCCTCCTCCTCTTCCAAACCACCTTTTAATTGGAGGCTTTGCTTTCCAAAAGGAGGATTAAGATTCTTCATTTGTTAGGGGAACTGAGCTGTCAGCTCTTCCTCTTCCCTGTGGCAGCATGAGGAACAATGGGGTGGAAATACAAATAAAAACATAGCACTGGTGCTTAAATACATTTTCTGCATGAAAATTGACACCTGGCTATTGTATGGTCAGATATAAACCCCCAAAGTCTGCAGATTTCTCTCTTTTTTGGTGTCTTTTTAGCTGCTTTTGGGAAATCAAAAGAGCTGAAAGTGTTTTGTTTCCTCTCCTGTTAAAATACTGATTTCTTTTTTCCAGTTGTTTTCTCTCTCCTTAGTAATGAAAAACTGGATATTTGTATTTAGGTGGCTTTTTTTTGGGTTGGCTGTGGACTTTTGGGTCTGACACTTCTCCAGTTGATCTTGGAAGGGCTCCAGAGTGGCTGGAGGTTGTTGATAAGTGGGACTGAAACTTTCTGTGAGCCACAGAGCTGAGGGTGCCTCAGGCATGAAATGAGGAGGAGATAAAACTGCAAACTTCCTCCTTGCAGCTGGGAAAAAACAAAAATAATGGTTTTCAAATGAGTTCTGAAGGAGTAACTTGGTTCAGGGCTAGTTGAGCCTCTGAGGTTTATCCTGAGAAAGGCAAAAATGTGCAAATAATGTCAGAAATGGGAGAGTTTGGGGAGTTCCTGCCATGCTCAAAGCAGGGGGGACAGCTGGGGCAGTCAGGGGTTGCCATCCTCAGTTACAGCTTGGCCCTGGCTGCCTTCAGCTGTGCCAAAAATTGGAGTGTCCCTTCCCTAGCTGGGAGGCAGAAAAAAACAAGACTGGGAGGGAGATTCTGTAGGAATCAGGTTGGAATCGCTGCGTTTTTCAGAAATAGGTCAGGAGCACCTGGTGGGACACAGGGGCTGTCCCTCACCTGCAGCTCTGCTCTGGGGTTGTTATAAACTCCATTCCTTCACTCTGCTCTCTGGGAATAAATATCTGGGGAAAATGCTGTGCTGCTAGCAGGGAAATAGGAATTGCTGCTGAAAACCAAGGAGTAAATAAAGATATTCCATCTGGTTATCCCATGGGAAGGACGCACAGAGGCAGTGCAGGAGCCCTGAGGCAGAATTGCAGAATTCCTCCTGTTTTCACAGAAAACTATCGAATGAAGAGCTACAAGAACAAAGCCCTGAACCCCGAGGAGATGCGCAGGAGGAGGGAGGAGGAGGGGATTCAGCTGAGAAAGCAGAAACGGGAGCAGCAGGTAAATCACCCCCCTCAGCAGCCTGGGTCAGCCCTAACTGCTGCAATCTTCAATGTTCTGTCCTTTAACATTTGTTTGCAGTCATTTTTCCTATTTTGACTGAGATCTTGCAGCGGGTAACTCACCTGAGCAGGCTGGGTCAGCCTTAACACAGCCCAGACTGCTGGAACCTGCAAGGATTTGTGCATTAAAGTTTGTTTGCAATCTTTATTTTTTCTGCTCTGAGATCTTGCAGGTAACTCACCCCCCCTCAGCAGGGTGTGTCAGCCCTAACTGCTGCAAACTTCAAGGATCTGTGCTTTAAAGTTTGTTTGCAATCTTTATTTTTTCCGTTCTGAGATCTTACAGCAAGTAACTCACTCACCTGGGTGGGCTGGGTCAGCCTCAGCTGCTGAAACCTTCAAGGTTCTGTGCAATAAAGTTTGCTTGCAATCATTTTTCGTATTTTGACTGAGATCTTGCAGCAGGTAATTCACCTGGAGAGGCTGGGTCAGCTTTAACTGCTGCAATCTTCAACATTCTGTCCATTAAAGTTTGTTTATAGTCTTTATTTCTTCTGTTCTGACTGAAATCTTGCAGGTAACTCACCCTGAGAGGCTGGGTGAGCCTTAACTGCTGGAACTTTCAAGGATCTGTGCATTAAAATCTGTTTGTGGTCTTTATTTTTTATGTTCTGACTGAGATCTTGCTTTTTTCTCTTTTTTTTTCCTCTGGACCCAGCTCACATGCAGAGCTTTCCAAGCATTTTGTTCTTGGGCTACTCGAGTTGGTTTTTGTTTGGTTTGGGGTTTTTTTTTTTTTTTGGTTTTGTTTTTGGGTTTTTTTCCCCACAGATCTTTGATTTTAAAGGCGGTGTTGGATTTTTTGTTTTAGATATAATTAGTAAATGGGATTATTTCCTGGAGAAACAGGAAGAGCAAGTGAAAGTGTGGCCTTAACCCTGGGTGCATTTCTTTTTTGGAAGCATGAGGTGATTCCCAAGTGATATGTCTGGAACTAAATATTTCCTTTTTTAGCACCTTATCCAAGCTACTTTTTTGCCCAATTTTCCTGATTTTGGTCAAATTCTGCACTTGCCTCCCCTGGTGGCTCAGTGATTTGGATATTTTCATATCTGAGAGCAAGAATTAACACTTAGTTTGTGTACCAGACCGGCCCTGGGAGTGCAGAGCTGCTATTAATGACCCCTTTAATTCAGGTTACTTCAGTCCAGGAGGGATCTTGGTTGAGGAACAAGAAAATCGAGTTGTGGAGCCTGTTCATGGTTATTTTCTAATAACAATCCCTGTGTTCTGCTCCCCACCAGCTCTTCAAAAGAAGGAATGTGGAGCTGATCAATGAGGATGACTCCATGTTTGACACTCTCCTGGTGGATTCCTATGTCACTTCCACAACGTGTGGGGTAAGATGCAGATTTAATTAATTTAATTTAATTTAATGTTTTGGCGCCCTGCAGAGATTCCCAGAGAAGCTGTGGCTGCCCCATCCCTGAAATTATCCCAGGCTGGATGGGGTTGGAGCACCCTGGGGTAGTGGGAGGTGTCCCTGCCCTTGGACAGGAGCTGAATTATTTTTAAACTCCTCCCAACCCAAACCATCCTGAGATTCTGTGCTTGCATGGAACTGCCTAAATCCAATGATTTTATTCCTTTACTTTCAAGAATGTTTAAGTTGGTGCAGGCAGCTGGAACAGCCATGAACCCTTGGCTAAAATGCAAAGAGGAGGTTTGTTCCTGAGGGGAAAAATTTGTTCCTGAGGGGAAAAATTTGTTCCTGAGGGGGAAAGTTTGTTCCTGAGGGGAAAGTTTGTTCCTGAGGGGGAAAGTTTATTCCTGAAGGATGCAGAGGGACACCAATAGAGCCATGAGCCTTGCAAAGCTCAGCCCATGCCAGGAAATCCTCATCCCACAGCTCACTCTGATTTATCAAGGGTTATTCCCAGCTGCAAAATCCTCCTCCAATGTCCTTTTATTGAATTTTATCCCATCTTTCCCTTTTATCCCATTCCCCCCAGCATTGCAGATGTGAACTGGGGCATTTCTGCTGTGCTGGGATCCCGAGGTTTGAATCTTTGGATTTCTGGCTAAACCCAGATTGTAGGATGTGATGTCTGGAATAATCCCAGTCTGAAATGAAACCATTTCTGTTTCCTCTGCCTCTTTTCAGGAGGGATTGATCACAGGAGAGATGGTGGAGATGCTTTTTTCAGATGACCCTGACCTCCAGCTAGCAACCACTCAAAAATTCAGGAAATTACTCTCCAAAGGTAAAAATAACTCATCCCTGCCCAAGATCCAACAGAGCCTTTTACAGGGTTTGTGCACAAAACTTTGCATGTTGGGGGAAAAAAATATCCGTAATTGAGAAATGTGATAATCTTTTGTATTACTGATTATTGCCAGTTGTGATTTGTACAGAAAACAATTCTGCCAAGCTGCCCTGATGAGTTCAGCCCAATTTGAGATAATTTAATTAACACTTCAGTCTTGTTACTCCCCTGCATGAGGCTTGTTCACTGCCTGACACTGCCTTGCTGTTTCAGAGCCAAATCCTCCAATAGATGAGGTGATAAACACTCAGGGAGTGGTGGAGAGGTTCGTGGAATTCCTGAAAAGAAGTGAAAATTGCACATTACAGGTAAAGGAGATTCTGTTATCAATTCTTCAGGGTGTGGAGCTGTTTATCCTGTGAACCCACAGGTGCTGTGAGGAGAAAATGATATTTTGAACCCCAAAAAATGTGATCTGTGGGAGAAGACAAAGCTAGTCTGTAATGCTCAGGCAAAAAAATTAAATTGTAAATTGCTCTGAATTAAATTATTGGAAAAATAATTTAATTCTGGCCAAAAAAAAAATTTAATTCTGGCAAAAAAAAAAAATTCTGGCAAAAATCACCTAATTCAGCTGCAGCAGAAAAGAGTTTGGCCTTCCTGTAGCTGATATTTCTGCTGCGAGCTGGTGGAGCCATGGGATAAAGCTGCAGGAAGAAAATGTGTGAGGGAAAACAATCCTGGTTTCTTTGGAGGGGTTAAAGAAACTCCCATACATGGAATTTCATCCAATTTTATGACTGCTTTTCTTTCTCCCTGCCCTCTGGCCCTGTGGACCAAAGGGGCTTCATTTCCAGGAGAACTGGATGGAAATCTGGTTTTAAACCAAAAAAAAGAGAAGCAAAATTAGGGAATTTCTGTTCTGCTTCCCTTGAACTTGCAGCATCTCTGGGATGTTGGATGAAATACAGACAATTTTCTATTTTGTGTGTTCCTGCACTGTGTTTCTTGCTGGGAAATGGTTGTGGAGGAGAAATGAGGTGGTGGTGACATCTCTTGTTCATCCTTTGTAGCTCTTTTATTGCTCAAGAAAATAAAATCCTTTGAGTGCTGAGACATTCTCTTCCTTTCTCTCACAAAACCTTTGTAGGAATTGTAACCAGAATGTCATGAGAACTGCTTTGCTGAATCAGGCTGATCTTATTCCTTTATTTTTCTGAATCAGGCTGATTTTATTCCTTTCTTTTGCTGATTCAGACTGATTTTATTCCTTTACTTTGCTGGATTAGGCTGCTTTTATTTACTTTGCTGGATCAGGCTGGTTTTATTCCTTTATTTTTCTGAATCATGCTGATCTTATTCCTTTCTTTTGCTGGATCAGGCTGCTTTTATTCCTTTATTTTGCTGAATCAAGCTGGTTTTATTCTTTATTTTGCTGGCTCAGGCTGGTTTTATTCCAGGCTGATTTTATTCCTTTAGTTTTCTGAATCACACTGATTTAATTCCTTTAGTTTTCTGTATCAGGCTGATTTTATTCCTTTCTTTTGCTGAATCACACTGATTTCATTCCATTATTTTGCTGAATCAGGCTGCTTTTATTCCCTTTATCCCTTTTTCCAGTTTGAGGCTGCCTGGGCCCTGACGAACATCGCCTCGGGCACTTCCCAACAAACCAAAATAGTCATCGAGGCTGGGGCAGTTCCCATCTTCATAGAGCTCCTAAACTCTGACTTTGAGGATGTTCAGGAGCAGGTAAGGACCCCTCTTCACTTTGGGATTTTGGGGAGACCCACATATTCAAAATGCAGTGTTTAAATGGAGTGATCCCATCTGCCTGGAGTTGCAGAAAAATTGCTTTTTCAGCACACTGCCTGTGTCTCCCTGTCAGAAAATGAATGCTGAAGCTTTTGCTGTTTCTTTTCAGGCTGTCTGGGCGTTGGGGAACATTGCTGGAGACAGCTCTGTGTGCAGAGATTATGTCCTGAACTGTGCCATTCTCCCTCCCTTGTTAATGTGAGTAGCCATGAGCAGCTCTGGGAGTGTCCTTGTACCAGGGAGCAGGGTTGGAGCAGGGCCACGGATTGCCTGGGGATCAAACCTGCTTCAGAGGGGTGGGATTCTGTGGATAACATTCCCTACAGAGTCCCTGGGAATCAAACCTCTGGTTCTGAGTTTGATTTTGTGGATAACATTCCCTACAGAGTCCCTGGGAATCAAACCTCTGGTTCTGAGTTTGATTTTGTGGATAACATTCCTCCCCTGTTAGTGTGGGATCCCTGGGAACCAAACCTGCCTCAGAGGAGTGGGATTCTGTGGAGAACATTCCCTACAGAGTCCCTGGCAGTGCTGGGATCCCTGGGGGTGAAACTTCTCTTTCTGACTGAGATTCTGTGGATAACATTCCTTACAGATTCCCTGGGAATCAAACCTCTGGTTCAGGGTGGCATTCTGTGGCTAAAACTCCTTCATGCTGCTCTGGGGTGCTGCTGCTCCTTCTGGAGTCACAGGGTGTCCCTCAGCTCCTGCTCTCTGCTTGGGCTGGGGATTTTTGGGATTGGAGCAGGATCAGGTCTCTCACACCACCTCCCTCAGCGTGGTGTTAATGTAGTTGTGTCAGGCCTGGGCTCTTGTTGCTCTGACAAGAATTAATCTTCATCCCACCTGGAAAAGTGAGGTTTTGTCCCAAATAGTTGATTTTGCTGCTCCTGGTGTCAGCCTGACTCCTCACCCCACAGGGCTCAGACTGAGCAGTTTGTGTCACTTGGTTTGTGTTGGTGACTGGGAGTGTCCTCCTGGGCTGAACTGGAGCTAAATGTTTTAGTTTTAATTCTTTTGGTTCCCTCTGCTTCCACATCAAGGCCAATAATCCCTGCTAATTCTGTGTTCAGGCTCCTCACCACGTCCACCAGGCTGACAATGACACGAAACGCTGTCTGGGCCTTGTCAAACCTGTGCAGAGGGAAGAGTCCTCCTCCTGAATTTGATAAGGTGAGAAGAAATGCTCTGTTGGCAGCCAGGAGATGGGGAAAGACCCAATTAAGACGTTTGGCTGGGTTATTTTGGGCTGTTGAACTCGAGGAAGGCACAGGATGAGGTTTTTCCTGCTGAGGTTTTTCCTGCATGTTTCATTTTTCCCAACCTGTCTGCTGCACCCTTCAAATAAGGGACAGGTCCAGGCTTCCCTAGAAAGTTTCTCTAAACCATTTTCTTATGAATTCTGGAATTCTGAGACTTCAATTACAACCAACTACTATTCTGAGACCTGGAAATGCTAAAAACCAGAATTCCTGTGAGCTGTGGTATCTTCCCTGTCCAGGGAATCTAACTAAAGGTCCTGCTGGCTTTTCAGGTATCTCATCCTCCTTTGGCAACACAAAAATGTTTTTTAAAAAAGTGAAAACATGCTGATTGAAGTGAAACCTCAAATATCCAAGCTGGTGGGGACAAAGTGTTATTGATTGTCAGCCATGGAGGCTCTTGATTTTCAAATCTGTTCAGGCTGCATTAGGAGGTGCTGGGGATCAATATCAATTAGACATTGCTGATATCAATCTATAAACAGGAAAAGAAAACAGGATAAAACAGTTCTCTCTGCATTGTTTTCAATGCAGTAGATTCACTTTGCATACCCTTCTGAAATCTGTCTAATTAATCACAGAAGAATTGAAAACTTAAATTATTCCTAGGGACTTTTCCCTTTTTGGGTGTTTTGAACAAATGTTTATGAGCTTTTCTCACTGAATTCCTGAACTGAAGAGCTCAAGAAAGAAGATGCCCCTGTGGTGAGGGGTTAAATCTGAATTGAGTGTAAATATAAACCCACTTTTAAATAACTGAGATGAACTTTGAGAGTCACAAATTGAGCAGAACTCTTTAGTAGGAGCTCCCACACTAACTCCTGAGTGTAAATTAAGTGTAGCAACCAAGCTGAGGTGGCTTTGGAGCTGTGGCAGGGAAGGGATCTGTGGCCATGCAGGGCTTGACCTGAGCAGTGAGCAGGAGCAGGTATCTCATCCTCCTTTGGCAACACAAAAATGTTTTTAAAAAAGTGCAAACATGATTTAAGTGAAACCTCACATATCAAAGCCAAGAGGGCTTTGGCAAGGGGTGAAATTTGAATTGAGTGTAAATATAAACCCACTTATAAATGATTGAGGTGAACTTGGTCTGAATATTGAGAGTCAGAAATGGAGCAGAGCTCTTTAATAGGGGCTCCCAAAGCTCAGTGTAACTCCTCAGTGTAAATTAAGTGTAGCAACAAAGCTGAGGTGGCTTTGGTGAGGGGTGAAATCTGAATTGAGTGTAAATATAAACCCATTTTAAATATCTGAGATGAACTTTGAGAGTCAGAAATGGAGCAGAAGGAGCTCCCAAAGCTCAGTGTAACTTTTCAGTGTAATTGAAGTGTAGCAACCAAGCTGAGGTGGCTTTGGAGCTGTGCAAGAAGGGATCTGTGGCCGTGCAGGACTTGCAGTGAGCAGGAGCAGGGGGTGTTTTCCTGCAGCTGTGGAGCTCCTGGCCTGCTGACTAACCCTGGGTGGTGGCTGTTGTTGCAGGTGTCCCCCTGCCTGCCAGTGTTGTCCCGATTGTTGTTCAACAGTGACTCTGACCTGCTGGCAGACGCGTGCTGGGCTCTGTCCTACCTGTCCGATGGTCCCAACGAGAAGATCCAGGCTGTGGTGGACTCAGGGGTCTGCAGGAGGCTGGTGGAGCTCTTAATGTGAGTGACAATCCATCTAAATCCCACCAAACCTCCCCTGCACACAGGATCCAGGCACCTGAGCTGACCCACGAGGGTCTGGGGCAGGTTCACAGCTGGAATTTGCTGGCTTGGCTTCCTGAGCTGAAGATTTTCCAGTTGTGCTCTACACTGTGTAAAGATACCTGTGTTGGTCTCAACATCTGCCCAAAAAATTACAAATTCACTGATAAACCAAAAATTATCCCTACAAATTTCTAATATTCAACCAATTTTTGAGTGTGGGCCAACTACACAGACAACTGGGAAGAACTTTATTCTTTCCCAGATTTCCTTAATGATTGCAGAGTGTTGTGTGCTCTCAAACTTCATATGGAAGCCTGGTTATGAGGGAAATAAAAAACAGTGGCTAGGAGAAATCAGCTTGGCTCTGTTTCTCCAAAATCTGTGTGAAAAAGGGGATGGAGTCAGGATGCAAAGGATCAAACTGTGCTGCAGTTTTCAGTGGCTTTATGCTCAGCTCACCCTGTGTTCTATGTGACATGGGGTGGAATCCTAAGGGAATCATGCAGATGGGATCGTGGGGAGGGAGCATGGTGAAAATCCCAGGGATCTGATGGAGCTGGGTTTGTCTCTGCACACTTTTCCTGCAGGCACAACGATTACAAAGTGGCCTCTCCAGCTCTGAGAGCAGTTGGCAACATCGTGACAGGGGATGACATCCAGACTCAGGTGAGAGGAGAGGAATTCCCTGCAGGGAATGCAGTGCCTGCCACTGGGATCTCACCTGTGCTTCCTTTTTCCCCAAAGGTCATTCTAAACTGCTCAGCCCTGCCTTGCCTCCTCCATTTATTGAGCAGTCCCAAGGAATCCATCAGGAAAGAGGCGTGCTGGACCATATCCAACATCACAGCAGGGAACAGAGCACAAATCCAGGTACAGTCTTCTCCAGCCTGCCTGCAGTGATCCCAAATTCCAGGCTCAGCATTAAGGATTTGCAGCTTTTTCCTTTCTCTGACCCTTAGAGGCTGGATTGGTTAATTTCTCTTATTCT
This sequence comes from Diglossa brunneiventris, assembly GCA_019023105.1. Lineage (NCBI taxonomy): Eukaryota > Metazoa > Chordata > Aves > Passeriformes > Thraupidae > Diglossa > Diglossa brunneiventris. The sequence continues at coordinate 1,857,131 of CM032375.1, forward strand.
GCAGCCATTTGCAAATTTGCTGCTGCCAAATGAGCTGAAAAATGGGAATAAAAATGGGAATGGCAGCAGCACATGGACTGAACCCCACAGGCTGGATCACTGGAATTAGAGGAGATACAGCCCCCATTTGTCCATCCTCAATCCCTTGGAAGAGCTGGAGCTCCTTGAGGTTTAATTATCCTTTCCCTGACCTGCCCAAGCAGAGCAGAGCTTTTAGCATTGCTGCAATTCCAGAGTTTGTCTGCTGTGCTGGTTATGGAATATCTGCTTTTAATAGGATTTGGCTGAGGAATAAAGCACAGCAATCCCTTCAGCTTGGGAGGTTCTTCACATGGGGTTATGGAAGTGGAGGTTTCTTTCAGGAAGCCTTTTGGGAAGTGCAGTGATCCCAGATTCCAAGCTTAGCATTAAGATTTTGCAACTTTTTCCTTTCCCTGACCCTTAGAGGCTGGATTGGTTCACATGTCTTATTCTGTAGCCAAATGAGCTAAAAAATGGGAATAAAATTGGGAATGGCATTAGCACATGGACTAAACCCCACAGGCTGGATCATTGGAATTAGAGGAGATACAGCCCCCATTTGTCTATCCTCAATCCCTTGGAAGAGCTGGAGCTCCTTGAGGTTTAATTACCCTTTCCCTGATCTCCATAAGCAGAGCAGAGATTTCAGAATTCCCCCAGTGTTGCTGCAGTTCCAGGGTGCTGGTTATGGAATATCTGCTTTTAATAGGATTTGGCTGAGGAATAAACCCTTCAGCTTGGGAAGTTCTTCACATGGGGATCTGGAAATGTAGGTTTCTTTCAGGAAGCCTTTTGGGAAGTGCTGCCAATGCCAAGGCCTCTCCTGCCCTCTCTTCCCAGGCAGTGATTGATGCCAACATTTTCCCGGTGCTGATCGAGATCCTGCAGAAAGCGGAATTCCGGACCAGGAAAGAGGCAGCCTGGGCCATCACCAACGCCACCTCAGGAGGGACCCCCGAGCAGATCAGGTATTCCTGAGCCTCTGCCTCACTTCCTGGGAGCTTTGCCTTCAGGGGAATTGCCAGGCAAAGGAGGAATTTGGAAGGATTCTGGAGAGTAACTGAGCGTGGCAGAGCTGGGTTGTAATTTCCTTCTGGACGAGTATAATTTAATCCCAAATTTTCTCCATCCTTCTTTGGGTAGTTGAGGCTAAATGTCCAAATTTAATGACAGATAAAATTCTAGTTTGGAATTAATTTGAGCAGCACCTGGATTTCAGAAGGGGTAGTTGAGGCTAAATGTCCAAATTTAATGACAGATAAAACTCCAGTGTGGAGTTAATTTGAGCAGCACCTGGATTTCACATGTGGCAGTTGGGCAGTTGAGGTAGTTGAGGCTAAATGTCCAAATTTAATGACAGATAAAACTCCAGTGTGGACTTAATTTGAGCAGCACCTGGATTTCAGAAGTGGCAGTTGGGTAGCTGAGGGTTTGGGTAGTTGAGGCTAAATGTCCAAATTTAATGACAGATAAAATTCTAGTGTGGAGTTAATTTGAACAGCACCTGGATTTCAGAAGGGGTAGTTGAGGTAGTTGAGGCTAAATATCTAATTTTAATGACAAATTAAATTCAAGGGTGGAGTTAATTTGAACAGCACCTGGATTTCAGAAGGGGTAGTTGAGGCTAAATGTCCAAATTTAATGACAGATAAAATTCCAGTGTGGACTTAATTCAAGCAGCACCTGGATTTCAGAAGTGGCTCCTTTCCTTAAAAAAAAAAAAATTCTGAAAATAGGGTTGCATGCAATGCAAATAAATGGATCAAAATTAACCTTGCAGAGCAGTAAATGTGTATTTTAAGGTAAATTTCTGGATTTTAGTTGGGCTCATCTCCTTTCCTTTCCCAGGAGCAAAGGTGATGCTCCTGAGCAGGCAGTGATGCTGGTGCTGCTCTCTCCCTGCAGGTACCTGGTGAATTTGGGTTGTATCAAACCCCTGTGTGACCTGCTGACTGTCATGGACTCCAAGATAGTTCTGGTGGCACTGAACGGGCTGGAGAACATCCTGAGGCTGGGAGAGCAGGAAGCCAACCAGAATGGGACTGGGATCAACCCCTACTGCAGCCTCATTGAGGAGGCCTATGGTAGGTGGGGCTTTGGGCACTGCAGGGGCTTTTCTGCTCTGCCCAAGGGTTTCTTGTATTCCAAAATAGCCAATATTTGTTCCAAAATCTTTTCAAACTCATTTAGTGGGTGATGAGAAAATACTTGGAAGTAAAAACTCTGACCTGGAGTCCAAGCTGAAAACGGTGGCTTGCACCAGGTGGGAATATGAAGCAGGAATGAGCTGAGCTAAGTAAAAAGTGACAGTTCTGGGTCTAAAATTGCTCAGAATCTACCCAGATTTACACTTTCAATCCAGGGAGACTTTGCTTTTCCCTGGAGTGATTTAATTTGGTGCTGATGGATTTATTTTTTTTTTTGGTCCTGCTCTCAATGGTTTGAGGAGGAACAAGTTCCTATTTTGAAGCTCCCTGAGAGCTGGCAGTGCCTGCTTTGCCCTCTCATTACTCTGAGTGTCCTGATTCTCCCTGGAAGGACAATTCCTGGAATTCCTGAGGGTGCAGGGTGCTGCATGTGCTCACTGCACTGAACTGGGGCAGCTGGAGGCTCCTGGGACTCCTGTAACTACCAAATCCCTCTTTTTTAATCCCACTGGAATTCGGGATCATCCTGCAGCTGGGAGCACATCTGGATGAGCTAAACCTGAGATCCAGAGCTTTGGCACAGCTGGGTTTGGGTGGTTGTGTTTGCAGGGGTCGCAGGATGAGGGAGGAGATGAGAATCTTGACTCTGTGTTTCAGAAGGCTGATTTATTATTTTATTATAAATATAATATTATATATATATATATAAATATACCTTAATAAATAATATAGATAAATTATATTTATATATAAATATTTATCTAAATAAATATTTATAAAATCTATAAATAATAATTATATATGATATTATATATCCTAATAATATATATAAATTATATAAATACAGATAAATATATTTTTATATAAATAAGTATTTAATAAAATTTAGAAATAATAATTATATATATATATATATATATTGTAAAAGTAATATAGAAATTTTATATTTATATAAAATATATTTCTATAAAAATAAATATAAATATTTAGAAATAATAATTCTATATAATATAATATATAATATCGTAATAAATAATATATATAAATTATATATTTATATAAAATATATGGATATATAAATATTTACGAAACTTATATATTTATATATTAATATATATTTTATATAATATTTATTACTAGATTACTTATAAAATATATTTATTAAATATATATTTATTATATATGAATATATATTTATTATATATAAAATATATTTATTATATATATTAAAAGAAAATTATAAATTAAAACTACACTAAAGAATAGAAGAAAAGGATTTCCTCAGGCTAGCAGGGAAAGGAATGGAATAAAATGATGATAAAATCCTGTGACTGACCAGACAGTCTGAGCCAGCTGACTGTGATTGGCCATTAATTAGAAACAACCACATGAGACCAATCACAGATGCACCTGTTGCATCCCACAGCAGCAGATAACCATTGGTTACATTTTGTTCCTGAGGCCTCTCAGCTTCTCAGGAGAAAAAGATCCTAGCAAAAGGATTTTACATAAAATATCATAGTGACAGGTTTGGGTGTGCATTTATTCTGCTCACAGAACTCTTTAGAGGACAGAGAGCGAATTTCTTTCTCTCATCCCATTCCACTGTTTTTTTTTTTTTCTTCCAAAGGTTTGGATAAGATAGAATTCCTCCAGAGCCACGAGAACCAGGAGATCTACCAGAAAGCCTTTGATTTGATTGAGCACTACTTTGGGGTGGAGGAGGACGCGGCCGTGGCTCCCCAGGTGGATGAGAACCAGCAGCAATACATCTTCCAGCAAGCTGAGGCTCCCATGGAAGGATTCCAGCTATAATCCTGGGGGAAAAAACTCAACAAAACCCCCCAAAAAACCCACCACAAACTCTCTGGAAAAAGTTTGGGAGAGCAGCTGCTGGTCCTGGCTGGGAAGGTTGGACACCCACTGCACCTGTTTAGGAAAACTCTGCAAATATCAAGAGCTACTGGAGAGAAGGGGAATTTCTGCTCCTGGTTCCTTTGGGTGCTGCTCACCTTGGCTTTGGAGGCAGGAAGGACACTGAGGTGACACGTGGCACCTCTTGGTGGCTTCTTCTTTGTGGTGGTGTCTCCCCAGTGCAGTTTTTACCTCGTTGGGTGAGGACACAGAGAGGAGGGAGCTGTTCTGGCCACAGTAATTCTGCAAAATCTGGCTTGATCTATTTAAATTTTTTTTTTTTTTTTTTTGGTTTTTTTTTTTTTTTTTTTTTTTTGCACATGTTACTCTTTATTAAAGACTCTTTAATATGCCAAGAGCAAAAATTTAGCCCTGGCCTTCCTCCTTCAGGTGGACAGTCCTGGTGAAGCCAGGACCAGTTCCCTGATGAAAAATACTGAAAATGGACAGAAAAAATGAGAAGTTCTCTCATTGCTGGGAAGTTTTTTTTTTTTTTTTTCTGCTGCTTCCCTTTGTCTAGATTTTTTTTTGTTTGTTTGTTTGGTTTTTTTTTGAAGAACTGCTAGTGGTATTTCCAAGGATTAAAAACAAAACAAAAAAAAAGCAACAAGAGCCCAAAGATGGGAACTGGGGTGGATTTTTTTTGGAGCAGGAAGCACAGCTGCTGTTGCACAGGTTTGGTTTGCATTGTACTGACTGATCTGAGAGCTCTGAAATGCTGAAACCCACCTTCATCTTTACTTGAAATACTTTATTTGCCATGAGAAACATGGGCTGAATTCTGGGTTTTTCCTGCCTTGGGGTGGTTTGGGGTGGAGGAAGATCTGGCTCCACCTGCCAGCGGTGATGGGAGCTCCAGCAGCACCAGGTTTTCAGGTTTACTTCCTGCTCACAGTCAGATAAATGCACATTTTACTTCCAAAAACAACAAATCTCTGTATTTTTTATATAATAGATAGGGAGATATTTGTCTAATTGGGCCACAGAGAAAACTCTATATGAAGAAATTCCTGTGATTGCTGGAAATGAGCGCTGTGAGGCAGGCACACCTGGAAACCCCCGGGGCTGCCCCGCTGCTCCTCACGGAGCTCCGCGAGCCCCCGCGGCGATTTTTGGGCCACTTTGCCACAATTTCGGTCAAAGCAGAGGAGCAAAGCCCCAGAAGGCAGTTCTGGGGTGTCCCTTGTTGTGGAACGAATAAACTGCACCTGTGCAGGTCTCCGGCTGTGCTGAGGGTGATCGGTGACCTTGGGAGGGGCTCTCGGTGCCCGGTAACGGCGGCGGCGCGCGGGGCGTGCTGGGAGTTGTAGTTTCCGGGGTGGGCGCGCGCAGGGCATGGTGGGAGTTGTAGGCCGCGCTTTTCCCTCCTCCTCCACCCCCTTCCCTTCCTCTCCCTTCTTTTCCTCCTCATCTCCTTTTTCTTCCAAAGGAGCAGGGCGGGACTTGTTGTACCCAGGGCCGCCATGCGCGAGGCATGCCGGGAATTGTAGGCCACAGTTCCAATTCTTTCTCATCCTCTTTTTTCCCACAACCGCGGGGCATGAGGATACAGTTTCCTTCCCTTTGTCCTCCTCTTCCTCCTTCCCTTCTTCCTCCTCCTCTTCCTTCCTCATCCTCTCCTCCTCCCAGCCCTACGGCGCAGGCCAGGAACTCTAATTCCTATGGCGACCCTCGTGCTGAGCATGCCGGGAGCTGTAGTTCCTGTAGCGGCCCCGCGCTGAGCATGCCGGGAGTTGTAGTTCCTGTGGCCACTCTCTCGCGGAGCATGCCGGGAGCTGTAGTCCCCTCAGCGCCTCCCGCCGCGCTTGCCGCGTCTCCCCGGTGCTTCCCGGCAGCCCTCGCGCGGCGGGCGCTGATTGGGCGGCGGCGCGGGCGGGCGCACGCGCGGCCGTTGGAGGGCCCGGGCCGAGCCGCTCCCTCAGCGCCGGTACCACCGGAACCGCCACAACCGCCGCCGCAGCGGCACCGGCCGGGCACCGGCACCCAGCGCCCCGCCGATGCGCCGGGCCCCCGCCGGGCCCTGCACGCCCGTTGGCTGAGGAGCGAGGCGACACCTGCGTCATTCCGCCGGCGCTGACGTCACGGGGTGCGCGCGTGACGTCACGGCGATGCGGGGAGGGGGCAGCGCGGGGCCGCTTTAACGGGGGGGGGGAGGCGGAGGCTTCACCGGGGGCTGGGCCGCGCCCGGGGCCATAGCGGGGCTGGGGGGGCCGGGTCCCGGTGGAACGGGGGCAGCGGGGCTGGGCGGGCCGGGGCTGCCGGTGCCGAGGGAGCCATGGGCCGGGCGTTCCGGGGGGCTGCGTCACCCCCGAACCCCGGTTATCGTCCCCGTGCCCCGGTTATTATCACCTCCCTACCCCCGTTATCGCCCCCGTAACCTGGTTATCGCTCCCCGATTGTCTCCCCCGTATCTCGGTTATTATCGCCCCCGTACCCCGGTTATTATCTCCCCCGTGCCCCGGTTATTATCGCCCCCGTGCCCCGGTTATCGTCCCCCGTACCCCGGTTATTATCGCCCCCGTATCCTGGTTCTCGCTCCCCTGTCCCGGCTCTCGCCCCCATGCCCCGGTTATCGTTCCCGTGCCCCGGTTCTCGCCCCCCGGTTCTCGCCGCCGTGCCCGGTTCCGGCCCCGGAGCTGCGCGGGTGCAGCAGCAGCGGAAAAGGAGCGCCCGGGGCGCGGGGCAGGTGCCGGGGAAGGTGAAGGGCGCTGCCCGGACACCCACACGTGGGTGCTGCCACGGGCCGGGCTCTGCCGCCGCTGTGCCCGCGGGTTTTCCTTGCAGGAGCCCCGGTAACTCCGGTCCCGGTATGACCGGCGGCTCTTCTTTCCCTCGGCACCGGCACCAGCAGCACCCCCAGCTCCTAATAGGGTGGTAATGGGAAGGCTGAGGACAACCAAACCCCTCAGGGGATGAGGATGAAGAGGAGCTGGGATTTCAGCCAGGGAATTCAGCGGGAATTGACCTCTGTGCTGTGCCAGCTCTGATTTCTGGGTCAGGTTTGAAATCCCAGACTTGGGAAGGGCTGAGGGGGCTGTGCCCAGTGGGGAAATTCTGTTATCTGCGGCTTGGGAGGTGCTGCCTTGCTCCAGAGGGAGATTCCACCAGGAATTATCCTGACACAAACTGGGAATCAAGAGATGCTTTCCTCAGCACTGAATTGCTGCTGAGAACAGGCTCCTTCCTCGCCAGCCAGGGCTGATGACTCCTAAAATCCTGCAGATGTCCTCAAAACCTCTTCTTTCTGTCTGCAGAGCCTGAGAGGGTGCAAAGGCTGTGATGAAGAACCAGGGAGTGGAGACCAAGGCAGCTCCACGTCCTTCCAGAACGAGCAGCGGGATGGGGCTGGAAGAGGGAGACTCTCCAGAGGCTGCAGCTCCCCAGAAGGTGGGCAGAAAATCCAGGTTTTCCAAGGCAGAAAATCCAGGTTTTCCAGGCCAGAAAATCCTGGGTTTCCAGGCAGAAAATTGTGATTTTTCAAGGGCAGAAAATCCTGGGTTTCCTAGGCCAGAAAATCCTGGGTTTCCTGGGCAAAAAAATCCTGGTTTTTCAGGGCAGAGAATCCTGGTTTTCCAGGCCAGAAAATCCTGGGTTTCTAGGCCAGAAAATCCTGGGCTTCCAGGGCAAAAAAATCCTGGTTTTCCGGGCCAGAAAATCCTAGTTTTCCAGGGGAAAAAATCATGGTTTTCTAGGCCAGAAAATCCAGGTTTTCCAGGGCAGAAAATCCTGGTTTTCCTGGGCAGAAAATCCTGGTTTTCCTGGGCAGAAAATCCTGGTTTTCCAGGCAGAAAATTGTGGTTTTCCAGAGCAGAAAATTCTGTTTTTTTCCCTATTTCTATGTGTGTGCATCCTGGAGGAGTTCCCCTCTGCCTGCTGCCAGGATGTTGTGCTTGCTCCATCCTTGTTTGATCCCAGCTGCTCCTACCCAGGTTTCAAATCCATTGTCATGTTTAAAACCCAGCCCCGGAGCTTCCAGTTCCTCTGGGGGGAAAAAGCTCACACACAACCTGCTTTCCTTAAACAAAAAAAAAAGAGGGGAGAGGGGGGAATTCTCCCTTTTGACAGATGTCAGGGGCTTGGTCATGCTCTGCTGATCAAAGGAGAGGCTCTTGGGAATGGAACAAAGCAATTTATCTTGCTGCCAGTCCAGCCAGGAAAAACCTCTGATTCCCTGCAGGGTGAGAGGAGGGGGGGAAACCTCAATTTATAGGAATGTGCCCCCTTGATGGAGTGACAAAACGATCTTTTGTCTCCTTAAAAAGGAAATAAGCTCAGAAATTTCTCTTTTTAATTAGGTGGAAAGACACCTCATAGGACTTGGGGGACTTCACCTCAAACTTAAGGATGTCCAATTGGACAGAAACCAAAAAATTGCCTGAGTAATTTAGTAGAAAAGGAAGAGAACAAAGAAGTTAATTGCTTTTATGAGGTGTTTTACCAGGAGCAAGAGCATTTTGCACCTGGCTGGGTTTTTCTCTGTAAAGAGTTTTGTTATTTTGCCTTTTATTAAATCTGGTTTTTCCCCTATTTCTGTGTGTGTGCATCCTGGAGGAGTTCCCCTCTCCTTCCTGCTGCCTGCTCCATCCCCAGCTGCTCTTACCCGGGTTTCAAATCCATTCTCATGCTAAAAATCTCCAAGCTCACACATTAAAAAAAAAAATAAAGAGGAGAGAGGAGGGGAATTCTCCCTTTTGACAGATGTCAGGGGCTTGGTTTCCAACACTCCCACAGAAGCCATCCTGCTGATTTTATACCTTCTAAGGTAGCTGAGCTATCTTGGGTGTGATATAAACCTCCAAGAGCTTATGAGAGCTGGCTGGAGCAGAATAAATCAACTAATGGATTAATTTTTGTGTTCTTTTTTCCCCTCCCAGCTCCCCTGACTCAGGAGGATCCCAAATCCTCCCGCGACGTCTCGGAGGAGCTGAGCCGGCAGCTGGAGGACATCCTGAGCACCTACTGTGTGGATGCCAGCCAGGAGAACCCAGGGGAGGATGGGGGACATGGGGACACCCCCGAGGAGCCCGACAAGGGCCGCAGTGACTCCCCCAGGAACGGGGAGCAGGAGCCAGGGGGCCCCGAGATCAACGGCGAGAAGGAGAACTCCAAGGGCAGCGAGGAGTTCCGGCCTGGGGAGGAGGCTGGGGACAGGGACCAGAAGAAAGCTCAGGAGAAGAAGAAAGCCAAGGGTTTAGGTGAGAGATTCCCTGCTCCTCAAGGGTTATGGGGAAGGATTCCCAGCTCCCCAAGGGTTTAGGGGAAGGATTCCCTGCTCCTCAAGGGTTATGGGGAAGGATTCCCAGCTCCCCAAGGGTTATGGGGAAGGATTGCCAGCTCCCCAAGGGTTTAGGTGAGGGATTCCCTGCTCCCCAGGTGTTTAGGGGAAGGATTCCCAGCTCCCTGAGGGTTTAGGTGAAGGATTCCCTGCTCCCCAGGTGTTTAGGGGAAGGATTCCCAGCTCCCTGAGGGTTTAGGTGAAGGATTCCCTGCTCCCCAGGATTTTAGGTGAGGGATTCACTGCTCCAGCTGTGCCCAAGAATATCAGTGCATGGATAAATTGATTTTATTCCACACTAATCATCCTGGGGGAAATCAGAGCCTTGGATGTGTTTGGGAACATCCTCCTGTTCTATTCTGCACCCAGTGCAGCTTCTGAATTCCATGGGTTTCTCTTCTTCTGGGCACAGCTGGCTCCAGCCAGCCCAGGGATGGTTTTCCCCTCCAAAATCCACAAAATCCAGCTGCTCCAGTTGTTCTCCCAGGGAAAATCCTGGGAATGCACTGGGAACCTGCTCAGCCCCTCTTTTTTCCACCTTTCCAAGCCAGATCTCTGTGTAAAGCCATTTTTATCCCATTTATTGCATCATTCCCATTCCATGTCCCCTTCCAGGCAAGGAAATCACTCTGCTGATGCAGACCCTGAACACCCTGAGCACGTCAGAGGAGAAACTGGCAGCTCTGTGCAAGAAATACGCTGAGCTGGTGAGTGCTGGGGCTGGGGGAGGCAGGAGAGCCCTTTGAGAGGGACATTCCAGGGTCACACTGGGGCTTTGTGGTGTCCTGGCATCCCTACAGTGCTGGACCCCTGCCCAGGAGAGGGTGGGTGTTGCTGGGTGAAGTGTGGGCAGGAGGAATTTTGGCACATCTGGGTGCAAGAGGAGCTCAGTCTCACCCACACAAAGGCTGATCCCACATTTAAGCAGAGCCAAGGTGGAATTCCGAGCGTGGATGTGGAGCTGGAGGAGGTTTGGGGCTGCCTGTGCATGTCCAGAGTGCCCCATGGGGGGCTTTTCCCTGTGCTGGGGGATCGTGGAGCTCCTTCCAATTCCAGCAGGGTGGGAATTGAGGCAGGAGAAAAGGAAAAGCCCTTGGGCTGTGTGTCACTGCTGCTCTGCCCTGAGGTGTCACAAACCTGCTGGCCTTGGGGCGCAGCCAGATGGTGTCCCCTGAGGGGGGAAATGGTGTCCCCTCAGGGGGGGAAATGGTGTCCCCTCAGGGGGGTAAATGGTGTCCCTTCAGGTGTCACCTCAGGGGGCAGATGGTGTCACCTCAGGGGGGAAGATGGTGTCACCTCAGGTGTCCCCTCAGGAGGGAAGATGGTGTCCCCTCAGGGGGTGGATGGTGTCCCCTCGGGAGGGCAGGTGATATCCCCTGACAGGGCAGATGGTGTCCCCTGAGGGGGATAAATGGTGTCCCCTCAGGGGGGCAGATGGTGTCCCCTCAGGAAGGAAGATGGTGTCACCTCAGGTGTCCCCTTTAGGAGGGTGGACGGTGTCCCCTCAGGAGGGAAGATGGTGTCCTCTCAGGTGTGCCCTCAGCAGGGCACATGGTGTCCCCCTGAGTGGATCTTGTCCCCTCAGTGGGGCAGATGGTGTCCCCTCAGGAGTCCCCTCAGGAGGGAGGATGGTGTCCCCTTAGAAAGGAGGATGGTGTCCCCTCAGGGGGAGGTGGTGTCCCCTTGGGGGGGAAGATGGTGTCCCCTCAGGTGTCCCCTCAGCAGGGCACACGGTGTCCCCTCAGGGGGGGACACCTCTGCCCTGCTGCCCGCACAGCCTGTGCTCCCCTGTCGCAGCTGGAGGAGCACAGGACCTCGCAGAAGCAGATGAGGATGCTGCAGAAGAAGCAGAGCCAGCTGGTGCAGGAGAAGGATCACCTGCAGAGCGAGCACAGCAAGGCCATCCTGGCACGCAGCAAGCTGGAGAGCCTGTGCCGGGAGCTGCAGAGGCACAACCGCACCCTCAAGGTGCTGCCTGTCATTTGGGAAGTTTTCTTGAGGCATATAAGGACATCATTTTGGGAAGTTTTCCTGAGGGATATAAGGAATGGGAGGCTGAATGCGTTGGGATCATTTAGGGAAGTTTTCCTGAAGGATGTAAGGAATAATGGGAGGCCGAATTCATTTGGAACATAATTTTGGGAAGTTTTCCTCAAGAATATAGAAAATAATAGGAGGCTGAATGGGTTGGAAACATCATTTTGGGAAGTTTTCCTGTTGGATGTATGAACATAATTTTGGGAAGTTTTCCTGAGGGATGTAAGGAATGGGAGGCTGAATGCGTTGGGATGATTTAGGGAAGTTTTTCTCATGGATGTAAGAACATCATTTTGGGAAGTTTTTCTTATGGAAATAAGGAATAATGGGAGGCTGAATTCATTGAGAATATAATTTTGGGAAGTTTTTCTTATTGGATATAAGGAATAACAGGAGGCTGAATGGGTTGGGAACATTTAGGGAAGTTTTCCTGGTGGATGTAAGGAATAATGGGAGGCTGAATTCATTTGGAACATAATTTTGGGAAGTTTTCCTGATGGATGTAAGAACATCATTTTGGGAAGTTTTCCTGATGGATATAACGAATCATTGGAGGCTGGATAGGCTGGGAACATAATTGAGGAAAGTTTTCCTGATGGATGTGAGAACATCATTTTGGGAAGTTTTCCTGATGGATATAAGGAATTGCGAGGGGCTGGGTGGGTTGGGAACACCATTTAGGGAAGTCTGTCCCTTACCTGCCCCATCCCTGCCGCAGGAGGAGGGCGTCCAGCGTGCCAGGGAGGAGGAGGAGAAGAGGAAGGAGGTGACCTCTCACTTCCAGGTGACCCTGAACGACATCCAGCTGCAGATGGAGCAGCACAACGAGCGCAACTCGAAGCTGCGCCAGGAGAACATGGAGCTGGCCGAGAGGCTCAAGAAGCTCATCGAGCAGTACGAGCTCAGGGAGGAGGTGGGTCAGCTTCTCCCAGAGCCTCTGCTGGCCACAGCCACTCTGAGACACAGAAAACTTCTTTTTCTTAGCTTGGGCAGTCAACAGACTCAGGGTTCTTTTGTGTTTATTGTTCATTATTTCTTATTTATAACATTTTTTCTCTGACTCGCCCTAGGTCTGTTTGCAGGTCAGGTTGAGGCACGCTGGTGTTATCTTTTTATACTAAAAACTACATGTACAATATTTACCATAACTTCCCAATACCTATCACCTGTGTTAGACAGTGAGCTTCTACTCTAAACCAATCTAAAAGTGCCACCATCACAGCAGGAGATGGAGGCCAAGAAGAAGAAGGAGAAAGAAGAATCTAAGTGTGTCCAGTCTATCTTGCTTCTTGAACTCTCATTCTAAAAACTTCAAAAATCAATTTTTTACTCTGTGATTAACTATTATTCTACTTAAACTCTCTTGACTTGTAATTCTTCATATAAAGGTGGGAGTTGTTTTTTCCAAGGGCTAAAATGGAAGGCACAGGTGGTTTTGACTCTGTGCCAAGGTCTCTGAGCCCCCTGGGCAGGGGCTGGAGCCCTTTAGGGCAGCCACAGGAATTTTCTGGTCAGGACTGGGAGCCTTTCCTGCTGCTGTGGGTGTGCCCTGAGCTGTGCTGTTCCCCCTGCAGCACATTGACAAGGTGTTCAAGCACAAGGAGCTGCAGCAGCAGCTGGTGGATGCCAAACTGCAGCAGGCCCAGGAGATGCTGAAGGAGGCAGAGGAGAGGCACCAGCGGGAGAAGGATTTTGTAAGTGTTGGAGCAGTTGATTGAGGCACTTTTTGGCTCTTGGTGTAGATGCCTGGGTGTTATCCCAGACCTTGGCATGACCAGGAGCCAGGCTGGAGCCCTGCTGTGCTCCTTGTGCCTCCTGAGCAGGGCTGGGCCAGGAGCATCCCCAGATAATTCTTTGCTCTTCTTTCCCAGCTGCTGAAGGAAGCTGTGGAATCACAGAGGATGTGTGAGCTGATGAAGCAGCAGGAGACCCACCTCAAGCAGCAGGTGAGTTCCCTGCTCAGCTTGTTTTGTTTGGGGATTTCCCTCCCTCCCTCCCTGAGCAACCCAAAGTTCCTTAATCTGGAAAACAGAGGGGCAGGATCCCTGCTGGTTTGGTTTTATGAGCTGAGACTTTGTTCAGCGGTTGTTTCCCAGTGCTGGGAGCAGTCCTGGGATCAGCCAGGAGGGGTTGGTGGAACTCTCTGCTCTCAGGATGTTTCCCTGGGACAGAATTTGCCTTTGGCAGAGCAGCTGCTGCTGTTTGTCCTTGTCCCAGGGCAGCAGCTCAGCCCTGGCTGGGCTCTCCCCTCTCCAGGCCCTGGTGCCATGAGCTCCTGTCTCTCCCCACAGCTGGCTCTGTACACTGAGAAGTTTGAGGAGTTCCAGAACACCCTTTCCAAGAGCAGTGAAGTGTTCACAACGTTCAAACAGGAGATGGAGAAGGTGGGTGATGCTTTTTCCCCCAGCTCCAAATTTCAGTTCATTTTAATTCTACACCCAAAATTTGGGGTGACACATGAGGACCGGTGGGATGTCACTGCACTGCTCTCCCTGGGGTTGGTTTCTTTTGATCCCTGTGGGGATCAGGACATTTTGTGACTCGATTTGTGCCCTCTCTGTGATTCTGTAGATGACCAAGAAAATCAAGAAGCTGGAGAAGGAGACCACCATGTACCGCTCCCGCTGGGAGAGCAGCAACAAGGCCCTGCTGGAGATGGCAGAGGAGGTGAGGGGAGGCTCTGGAGCAGCTGGGGAGGGTGGCATGGGGACAGGACAGGCCCTGCCTTGCTGCTCTGTGAGGGTGAAGGGAGGAGGAAGCTCCTTGGTGCTTTGGGTGCTGAGGGTTTGCTTGGTTTCCCCAGAATCAGTCATGGAATGGTTTGGGTTGGAAGGATCTTAAAGTTCATCCTATTCCAGCCCCTGCCATGGTCAGGGACACCTTCAGTTATCCCAGGTTCCTCCAGGCCTGGCCTTGGACACTTCCAGGGATCCACAGCTTCTGTGGGCACCCTGTGCCAGGGCCTGCCCACCCTCACAGGGAGGGATTCCATCCCAATATCCCACCTAACCCCGCTCTCCCTACACTTCAAACCTCTCCCTGTTCTCTCCTGTCCCTTTGGGGTTCCACCTCTCCTCCTGTGCCTCTCACCCTGCGGGACAAGGAGCTGGAGCACCCTGTGCCAGGGCCTTACATCTTCACTGGGAGGAATCCCATCCCAATATCCCACCTAACCCCGCTCTCCCTGCATTTCAAACCTGTCCCTGTTCTCTCCTATCCCTTTGGGGTTTCAGCTCTCCCTCTGTGGCTCTCTCCCTGCAGAAAACCCTGCGGGACAAGGAGCTGGAGGGGCTGCAGGTGAAGATCCAGCGCCTGGAGAAGCTGTGCCGGGCGCTGCAGACGGAGCGCAACGACCTCAACAAGAAGGTGCAGGACCTGTGTGCCCACACAGAGCTGCTGGAGCCCCTGAAGGAGCCACCACGGGACAGCTCTGAGGCTGCTCCAGATTCCCTGAGCCCAGGAAAGGCCCCACAGAGCCCGGATCCCACAGGAAGCCTGGCAGAACTGAGCACAGGAGCAGCAGGGCAGAGCGGGACTGAGCAGGGCACTGACTGAGCCCCAGCTGGGTGAGGGAGGGTGACCTGGGAGCTGCTTTAGATTCCACTCTCCCTGTCCTGGGACAGCTGGGAAAGGACAGGACACAGCCCTCCTGGGGATGGGAGATTTCCTAGTTTAGGTTTTTGGAGGGTTTTTTTAAGATTTTATATATATATATACATATATATATATAAGATATATAAAAATGTGCAGGGCAACACTTTATATCTATGGATATCCATAAGAAGCAGAAGGGCCCAGCTCCCTGCCTGTGTGAATATTGAAAATACGGAGCCTCAGCTGATTGTCCCTCTCACTAAAGGACCTGGTCACTGGCAGGGACAAGCACAGGGACAAGGGACACGCCTCCATCACAAGGACTCCACTCTGGAGTGACAGCAGAGCTGGGAGAATTCCAGAACATTCCCAGCACTGGATTCTCCCTCTTCCCCCTGCCAGGCAGGAGGGAGCTCCTGGTCTGGCTCTGCTGGCAGCTCGTGTGTGAGCTGAGGGCACAAGAGGCCGTTCCCTGCTCTCCGTGGGCTCTGTGTCTGCAGTGGGCACCAGGAGAAGCAGCAAAAGGGGGTGCCTGGTCCCACCCTTGGGAATTTTTTGCTCTTGCCAGGTCCTGCCAATCTCAAAACCGCCTTATAATTCACAGTTGCCTCTTTGCTGAACGCACACGTGCACAAAGTGTATTAAACAGTTATCCCAAAGGTCTCATTCCCAAGTGTTTGCATCGTTGTGCACAGGGATTGGGGAGGTGCTCCCCAGCCCTGGAGGCATCCACGGAGCTGGGACTGCAGGAGGATCAAACCTCAGAGCTGTGTGAGCACCTGGAGCTGCTGTTTCAGCCAGGATCAGCTCCTGGGGCTGCTCCTGGGGGTGCCTGTGCTATCCCAGCCCCACTTCTCCTTTCCCTCTCTGCTTGAGGAGCATCTCCCCAGTGCTGCCTCACCCCACGGGGCCTGCATGTGCTGGGAGGGAGTTTAGGGACAGATGTGGCACCTGCTGGCACCGGGTTTTGGGATTTTCCTTGGTTTGTCAGGACTTTGTCTTTTCGCTGATCTTTTGGAAGACTCGGCTTGCTTGGAACCTCGCTGCAGCTTCTGTTTGTGACAGACTTCACTCCCAGCATTGCCTTCCTCGTGCTGGGAGCTGATCCCCACCCTGGATGTATCCAGTGGATCCCTCTGGGATTCTCCCTGGCACCACAGCTGCTCTCACATCTCCCCTCCATGAAGGACCTGCCTCCACGTCTCCTTTTCCTCCAGGGAATCCAGCTCTGAGGAGGGCAGCATGGACAGAGCCCTGCTGGACATCCTCTGGGACAGTCCCTGGAGCTGTGGTGGCTTTGTCTTCCAGCCCCTGCTGGTTCCTCTGGGATGATCCATGAATGTAACCCAGCCAGGCTGAGCAGGGCTGCTGCTGACATCTGGACTGCAGAAAAAGCAAAACCCCTTAGAAATTCACCAAACCCCTTTTTTTCTGTCTTTTCCCTGTTAAGGTACAGAAACCTCCTCATGTGTATCCTGTATCCAATAGAAACACTCCCAACCTCGCTGCTGCCTCTGGTGTCTCTCTCTTTACCACGGGGTGGAGATTTTGGGCTGTGGGGTGGCTCTGTGGGACACAGCTTCCCTGTGTCCTGTCACAGTTGAGACAGCCACGATACCCAGAGTGTCACCATACAATTTCCAAAAGCTTTAACCCTTACAGAGTAACACCAAACCTCTTCAGAAGGCTGCAAGCACCTGTCCTGGTTGTTCTTTACCCAAGTTTTTGTACCACTCACATTCATGCATGGCACCTGTGTGCCCTCTGCTCCCTTTGGTCAGCACACCTGGGCACTCCGTGGCTCAGCTGCTGTTCACAGCTGGGCTTATTGGGAGCAGCTCCACTCCCAAACCCCACAAACTGTGTTCCTACACACAGCCCCACTCCTAATCCCCACAAACTCCTCCTGCCGTGTCCCAGAGCTCTGCTCCTCCTTTCCCCTGGCAATGAGCTGGGAGGGACGGAGAGAGGGAGATTTTCCTGCGGTGGGGATGGGATGTCCCTGCTCAGGTGTCCCCAGCACCTGGCACGTCCCTCCCCGGGACGCTGCAGCCACCAAGAGCCACCAGCCCTGAGGGTCCCAGCCCTGGGGGTACCAGCCGGGCTGGTCCCTTGTGCCCCCATCGGCTCCAAAATGTCCAAGATGGGTTAAAAATCCTGCCGGGATTTACAGGAGCAGCCGCGCTCGGGCTGGAAGGGGGGGGACGGACGGGATTTGTTAATCCCGGCTCTGCGCCAGGGCTGGAGGCCCTTCCCGGTTCCTTCCAGCAGGGACGGATCCCGCGGCGCTGCGGGGACACCGGAGGGGACTCGGGGTAAATCCCCGGCCGGGGGGCGGGAGGGGGCGGCGGGAACCACCCGGGGGCTCCGCGGGCTCGGGGAGCGGATCCTGCCCCGTTCCCGACCCTGCGGGATGCTGATCCCGGGGCCGATCCCGGGGCCGATCCCGGGTCACGTCCGCGGATCCGCGGACCCTGCGGAGGGAAAGGGAACTCCCGGAGGAAGTTCCCTTTGCCTTTAAATGCAAATCCCGGCTGTGCGGACGGCGTCCATCGGGCGGGGGGCGTCCGGCGGGCTCGGGGCGTCCATCGGGTTCGGGGTGTCCCTCGGGATCGGGGTGTCCATCGGGGTCGGGGAGTCCATCGGGGTGTCCGCCGGGTCCCGGAGGCCGGAGCGGGCCTGGCTCAGGTCAGTCCCGGCCGTGGCGCTCCGGACGGCGGCCGGAGGCTGCGGCCAAAGGGGACAAAGGGGACAAAGGGGACAAAGAGGCTCCGCACCGGAGCTGCCCCGTTCCGGCGCCGCGCGGGGCCCGGCGGGGCCCGGCGGGACAAAGGGGTGACGGTCCCCGTGCGGTCCCCTGTGCTCCGCTCTCGCCGGGGTGTTTTGGGGCCGAAATCCTCTTTTCCATCTCGCCGGGGCCCGGCCGGAGCTGCGGCTGCGGTTCAGGCCCCGGCCGAGCTCCTGCGGGGATGCTCCGGGCGCGGGGAGGGAGCGGAGCCCCCCGGGAACGGGCACCGAGCTCCTGCTCCGGTCCTGCCGCCGCCAGCGAGCCCCGGGGCGGCTCGGGGTGCCCGTGGGGCGCCGCTCCTTAACCCGGGAGTCCCGGTGCCCCTGGCTGTGTCCCCTTGTCCCGGGGCTCCCCCAGCCCCTCCGCCGTGCCCGGGCAGCCGCATCCTCTCCCCGTTATCTCCGCGCAGGGAAGGAGCCTCCACACGCCGTGTCCGCCGCACGCCGGGTCCCGGTCCCGGTCCTGATCCCGGTCCCGGTGCCATCGCCGCCATGGAGGAGCGCAGGAAGAAGCGGAGCCCCCAGAGCTGCCTGGCCCAGCCGCCGCCCGCCGGGGCCCCGCGGCCGCTGCCCCCGAGCAAGAGCGCGTCCTTCGCGCTGCCGCTGCCCGCGCTGCCCTCGCCCCGGCAGCGGCCGCGGCCCCGCCGGTCAGTGCGGCCCGGGGGCACCGGGGACACCGGGGGCAGCGGGGCGGCCCCGAGCGGCCGGTGCTGGTGCTGATGCCGGTGCCGGTGCTGGTGCCGGTGTCGGTGCCGGTGTCGGTGCCGGTGCTGATGCCGCGTTCCCCGGCAGGGCCAGCAAGGAGCGGGCGCGGGCGGGCGCGGGGGGCTCCCGGGGGGCCCCGCTCCAGCACAGCTTCCTCACGGATGTGTCCGACGTGTGCGAGATGGAGCGGGGGCTGCTCAGCCTCCTCAGCGACTTCCACTCGGGAAAGCTGCAGGCGTTCGGTGAGGGGAGGGTGGGATCTGTGGGGTGGGATTTGATCCATGGGATGGAATCCATGGGATCCATGGGGTGGGATGGGCACAGGGAAGGAGCAAACTGGGGAATTTTGGGGCTGGGGAATTTTGGATCCACGGGGAAGGGGTGGGGTGGGGAAAATATTGGATCCAAGGGAAGGAATGGGCTGGAGGGGAGGGATGGATGGATGGATGGATGGATGGATGGATGGATGGATGGATGGATGGATGGATGGATGGATGGATGGATGGATGGATGGATGGATGGATGGATGGATGGATGGATGGATGGATGGATGGATGGATGGATGGATGGATGGATGGATCCACAGAGCAGGGACAGGCTGGGGGCTGGGATGGATCCACTGGGAAGGTGCTCTGGGGCTGTGCTGGAGCCCCCCCAGGGATGTTCTGGAAGGTTCTGGGTGCCCCCAGGGAAGGAGTGCTCCTTCGAGCAGCTGGAGCACGTGCGGGAGATGCAGGAGAAGCTGGCGCGGCTGCACTTCGGGCTGGACGTGTGTGTGGAGGAGCTCCCCGAGGAGCAGAAGAAGGCGGCGGCTGACAGGAACCTGGACCAGCTGCTGGCACACGTGAGTGGCACCCTGTGACCTCTGTGTGCCCTATCACCCCTATCACCCCTGTCCCCTGCCAGGCCTGGCACACCCCGGGGTCCTCTCTGCTCCCTCAGCTCTGCCTTTGCTCCCACAGCTGGAAGAGCTCAGCAGCTCCATGTATCCTTGGCTGGTGACAGTGACAGTAGCAGGGGTGACCATGGCAGTGGTGACAGTGGCATGGGTGGCAGTGATGGTGGTGATGGGTAGCAATGGTGGCAGTGACAATGGTGGCAGTGACAGTGGTGGCAGTGATGATGATGGCAGTGACACTGGTGGCAGTGACAATGGTGACAATGCCAGTAGTGCTGACAGTGACACCGGTGACAGTGACGGTGCTGGCGCTTCCCCTTGACCCGCTCTCAGACAGAAGCTGCACCTGGCCGAGAGCTCGGACCCGGAGGACGCGGGGCCCTGACCCCGGCCCTGTCCCCGGCCCCGCCAGCCCCGGGACCCCCGCGCGGGC
This sequence comes from Diglossa brunneiventris, assembly GCA_019023105.1. NCBI lineage: Eukaryota > Metazoa > Chordata > Aves > Passeriformes > Thraupidae > Diglossa > Diglossa brunneiventris. The sequence goes on from CM032375.1 coordinate 1,876,942, forward strand.
CCGGCCGGGCCTCGGTCCCCACCATGGCGGCGGCGGTCGCGGCCCGATGACGGCAGCAGGCGGCGCCGGGGCCATGGCGGCCGCGCCGGGCCCGCGGGCCGGGGCTGAGGCTGAGGCTGAGGGGCGGCGGCGGCTCCTGCGCTCCGTGACCCGGCTGCAGGTGCGGGGCGGGCCCGGGGAACGCGGGGCTGGCGGGGGAGCCGGGGAGGGGAAAGGTGGGTGGGGCCTTTGGGGGGCACATCGGGATGAGACCCCTGGGGTGGCGCATTTGGAGCGGGCCCTGAGGGCACCTCGGGGCGAGCGGGTACCCTCGTGAGGGCATCTCCGTGAGGGCACCCCGGGCAGGCGGGCACCTCCGTGAGGGCACCCCCGTGAAGGAACCTCCGTGAGGGCACCTCCATGAGGGCACCCCAGGGCGGGCACCTCCGTGAGGGCACCTCGGGGCAGGCACGTCCATGAGGGCACCCCCGGCTGGGCATCCCCCTGAGGGCACCCCCGTGAGGGCACCTCGGGGCAGGCGCCTCCATGAGGGCATCCCCGGCCAGGCACCTCCAATGAGGGCACCCCAGGGCGGGCACCTCCGTGAGGGCACCTCGGGGCAGGCACCTCCATGAGGGCACCTCTGTGAGGGCATCCCCGGCCGCGGGGATGCTGCAGTCGGCGCTGCTGCCGGGGCTCGGCTGCGTTCGGTGCCGGTGCCCGGTTGGGTTCGGTTCCAGCGCTTCCCCCCGGCCGTGCCAGGCCTGTGCCAGGGGGTTCCTGCTGCGGCGGCGGCTGCGGAGCGTGCGGGAGGAGTTCGAGGCCGTGGTGCTGGAGATCGAGGGCGACCTGAGGCAGCTGCGCTGGAGCGGCCGCGTTCTGCAGCGGCCGCGCTTCGGCCCCGAGGTCCGTGAGCACCGGGGCACGGGGAGCGGTACCGGGAGCGGCACCGGGAGCGGGGATTGTGCCCGTTGGAGGTGCTGACGGTGTGCTCCTGCCCGCAGGACGGTCCCAGCCCTGTCCCCGCAGGATTTGGCGCTCCAGGTGCAGCCCGGCCTGCCCAGGTGATTGATTCCCCTCCCTGTCCCACCTGTCCTGAGCCCAGAAAAGTTTGAGATGGCTCAAACCAGAGCAGGGTAGGGGCGTGTTAACAGCAAGCACAGCAGAGCCACGTTCCACACCTTTCTGTTTTCTTTTATATATGTTGTGTATTTTAATATTTTATTTGATATTTCTTTGATATGTATTTGATTTTTTGATATTTCTTTATATATTATATATTTCCTCTATTTTAATATTTTCTTTGGTATGTTTAAATTTATTTATATTTTCTTTTATATATTTTGTTTGTTTTAATATTTTCTTTTATATATCCTCTTTTAATATTTTCTTTTATATTTCTTTATATTTTCTTTTATGTATCTTCATTTATTTTAATTATTTAATTGGTATTTTCTTTGATATTTCTTTGATATTTCTTTGATATTTCTTTGATATTTCTTTGATATTTCTTTGATGTTTTCTTTGATATTTCTTTGATATTCATTCATATTTTCCTTTGTATTTTCTTTTATATTCCCTTATATTTCTTTATATTTTCTGTTATATTTCTTTGTATTTTCTTCCTATTCATCTTCATTTTTTCTTCCTATTCCTCTCACATTTTTTATGCTTTCTTGATTTTTGAAAAATATTTTTCTCATATTTTTCCCCTCTCCCATTGTATTGAGGGATTTTTTTTCCCTCTTTTCCTTTTTTTTTTTTCCTGTTTTCCAGCCCTCTGCAGGGAAACCCTTGGATCCGGGCGAGGCTGCAGAGAACAAAACAAGAAAAACCTGGGAGAAGCTGAATCCTGGTAGAGCAGAGCAGGGTGGGAACTGTGGGAACATCCCCTCCCTAAACCCCAAAATCCCCCCAAACCCCCCAGCTTTGGGGTGTGGTGCTGCAGAGAACAAAACCATTCCCAGAAAAACCTGGGAGAAGCTGAATCCTGGTGGAGCAGAGCGAGGTGGGAACATCCCCCCCTCAGCCCCCCTGCCCTGGGGGACACCCCCAAACCCCAAAACCACCCAAAACCCCCCAGATTTGGGGTGTGGTGCTGCTGAAAGCCCCGAGGAGGAAGAGGAGGGAGCTCTGGAGTGGGACAGTGACAGCAGCGAGCTGGCAGCCAGCCCAGGTGAGGGCCACCAAATATTTTGGGAATATTTTGGGAAGGCTGGAGCAGCTCCCACAGGGCTGAACTTTGGGGTTGTCACCTGGGAGCCAGCTCAGGTGAGGGACACAAAAACTCAGAGATGTTTTGGGAAGGCTGGAGCAGCTCCCACAGGGCTGAGCTTTGGGGTTTTCCTGGTTTGGGGCAGAAATCCCAGAGGATTTGGGGTGTGGTGCCGCTCAAAACCCCCCAGATTTGGGGTGTGGTGCTGCTGAAAGCCCCGAGGAGGAGGAGGAGGAGGAGGGAGGAGTGGGGTGGGACAGGGCCAGCAGCGAGCTGGGAGCCACTGGTGAGGGACACAAGGGACACAAAAACTCAGGGATATTTGGGAATGCTGGAGCAGCCCATACAGGGCTGAGTTTTGGTTTTCTTTCCCATTTTTTTTTTGCAGGAATCCCAGAGGAGCTGCAGGAGCAGCTCCCACATGGCTGAATTTTGGGGTTTTTTTCCCATTTTTTTGCAGGAATCCCAGAGGAGCTGCAGGAGCAGCTCCCACAGGGCTGAGTTTTGGGGTTTTTTTCCCATTTTTTTGCAGGAATCCCAGAGGAGCTGCAGGGGCTGGCCCGCTGGGAGCTGCAGGCCCTCAGGACTCGGCTCCTGCTGGAGCTGCTGTGGGTCCAACAGGCCATTGCCAGCAGGAAACACGTGAGGGATGGGACTGGGGGGTCTGGAGAGGGGGTTGGAAGGAATGGAATAGGAAATATGGAGGAATATCAAAGAAAATATAAAGAAAATATCAAGAAATATTAAGGAAAATAGAAAGGAAAATATAAAAAAAATAGAAAGGAATATCAAGGAAAATAGAAAGAAAATATTAAAATAGAAAGGAATATCAAGGAAAATATAAAGGAAAATATTAAAAATAGAAAGGAATATCAAGGAAAATATAAACAAAAATATTTTAAAATAGAAAGGAATATCAAGGAAAATATTAAGGAAAATATTAAAAAATAGAAAGGAATATCAAGGAAAATATTAAGGAAAATATTAAAAAATAGAAAGGAATATCAAGGAAAATACAAAGGAAAATATTAAAAAATACAAAGGAATATCAAGGAAAATACTAAGGAAAATATTAAAAAATAGAAAGGAATATCAAGGAAAATACAAAGGAAAATATTAAAAAATACAAAGGAATATAAAAGAAAATAGAAAGGAAAATATAAAAAGGAAATAGAAAGGATTATCAAAGAAAATATAAAGAAATATAGAAAGGAAATATCAAAGTAAGTATAAAGAAAAATATAAAAGAAAATAGAAATATCAAGGAAAATATTAAAAAAAAAAGGAATTATCAAAGAAAATATAAAGGAATATGAAAGAAAATAGCAGATACCAAAGACACTAGAAAAGAAATAGAAAATATAAAGAAATATCAAAGACAATATAAAAGAAAATAGAAAATATAAAGAGACTTAGAAGAAAATAGAAAATATAAAGAGATTTAAGCAATGTCCATGGGGCTGTGTCTCCCTGCAGTTCCTGCTGCTGAAGCAGAAGCTGGCTGTTCCTGACCATCCCAGCAGCATTCCCGAGTTCCTGGCCTGCTGTGGAGAAGCCCTGGAGCTGCAGCAGCAGCAGCCCTGATGGCACAGGGACAGCTCAGGGATGTTTCACTCCAGAAAAACGGAACAAAATCCTCCTGTGGATGTTTGGTGTGAGCAGGACTGAACACCACCAGCCATGGGGAGTGTCCTGGAGGGATCCATCCCATGCCATGCCAGGAGATCCCTGCTGTGGCTGAGCTGCATGATCCAGGTGGGACATGAGGACTGGCACTCCCAGCAGGTGCTCTGGAGGAGCTGGAGCTGCAGGAAGGAGCTCTTCCCACCCAGCTGTGGGGATTCCACGGGGGAGTCTGGGTTTGGGTGGCTCTGCACCATCCAGGGTGTCCCAGGGGATTTTTGGGAACATTGAAGTGCTGAGTGGGGAGGGAGACCCAGCCCCTGGTCCTTGGGATGAGGCTCATTCCTGCCTCTGGGAATTCTCTCCTGGGGCAGCAGCAGGAAAGGACCTGGTGCTTTGGCAATTCCTTCAGCTCAGGGACATCCCAGATCCCTCAGAAAGGGACATCCAGGGGACATCCCAGATCCCTCAGAAAGGGACATCCAGGGGACATCCCAGGTCCCTCAGAAAGGGACATCCCAGATCCCTCAGAAAGGGACATCCAGGGGACATCCCAAATCCCTCACAAAGGGACATCCAGGGGACATCCCAAGTCCTTCACAAAGGGACATCCCAGGGACATCCCAGGTCCTTCAGAAAGGGACATCCCAGGTCCCTCAGGGACTTTCCCCATGGTGCTGTGCTCCCCTGCCCCAACCCCACTGCAGATGTGGATCCTTCTGCTCTGGAATTCTGGAATTATTTTTTGGGAATAAAAAGAACTTTTCCTGATGCTGAAGCTGTTCCTGCCTGGCTCGCTGGTTTCTCCTGGTGTGTCCATGGCTGAGGGGGAGGTGGCCAGGACAGGACAGGACAGGAGCTTTGGGACTTCCCAAACCATGACAGGGAGGTGACAGCACCTGGGCAGGGGTGGGACACGAGCTGCTGATCCAGAAATCCTGGTGGGAACCTGCCGGGATCAGATCCTGGGGGATAAATCCTGCAGGATCCAAGAGCCCTGAGGATGCACAGGAGGGTTTGGGGTGCTCAGGAGGGTTTAGGGTGGCCAGAAGGGTTTGGGATTGTCAGAAGGGTTTAGGGTAACTACAGAAGAATTTGGTTTGGTCTTGGCAGAAGGGTTTGTGCTCAGTGAGAGGATGCTTGGAAAGGTTTAGGGTGGCTGGAAGAGGGGCTGGCTGGAGGGTTTAGGGGTGGTCAGAAGGGTTTGGGGTGCTCAGGAGGGTGCTCAGGATGGTTTGGGGTTGTCAGAAGGATTTAGGGTTGTCAAAAGGGTTTGGGGTGGCCAGAAGGGTTTGGTTTGGGCTTGACAGAAGGATTTGGGCTCAGTGAGAGGCTGGTGGAAGGGTTTAGGGGTGGTCAGAAGGGTTTAGGGATTGTCAGAAGGGTTTAGGGATTGTCAGAAGGGTTTAGAGTAACTGGAAGAACTTGATTTGGGCTTGGCAGAAGGATTTGGGTTCAGTGAGGGCTGGTGGAAGGGTTTAGGGGTGGTCAGAAGGGTTTAGGGGTGCTCAGAAGGGTTTGGGCTAATCAAAAAATCCCTCAGTGCCAGGAGGTCACACTGGATAATTTATTAACCCTTTCTTACAACCCCCAGTGCTGTCCAAGACAGTTTGGTCACTGTGGCCTTCAAAGAGGCACCAAAATCCCCTTAAGGCACAAACCTGGCTGCTGTCCCTGCAGCGGGGCCACCCTGGGCGTGCAGTCCATGGGTTTTGTTTGGGATCCATCCCAAAACACCTTCCCAGGTGGGGCTGGGCCAGGAGCCCCCCCAGGCCCGGGGAGGAGCCCTGGCTCAGCCTCTGCTGCTGCCTCAGGCCCCAGCCAGGCACAGGGACACCCCCAGCATGGTGAGCAGCATTCCTGCCACAGCTCCTGGGGAGGAACAAATCCAGAATCAACAAATGGGGGAGAACTGTGAGTCTGCCTCAAACAACAATCTCCAGCTCCTGAGGTTTGAAATTTCCCAATTTCCTGCTTTTTCCTGACCATCTGAGCAGGGCACGTTGGTTTTGGGAGATTTTGGGCCACTCCTTTTCCATGGTGAGTATTTTACTCATGGTTAAACATCTCCTGAGGGAAATTTAAATCCTTTTAGCTTAAAACAGCCAATTCTGGCTTTAAATTCACCAGCCCTGCCCAAAAATCTGTTTCAATTCCCTTTCCCTTTTCAATGGGAATTTTCCATTCCCATTTCAATTCCCTGCAGCCAAAGCTGCTCTGACCCAGTTCAAGCCTTGTGAGGTGTTTGGCGTCTTCAGATTAGATTGTAAATTAAATTATACACTAAAAATCAAATCCCCCACAATATAAATGAAATTATATGTTAAAAATCAAATCCCCTACATTATAAATTAAATTATATGTTAAAAATCAAATCCCCCACGTTCAAAATCAAATCATCTCAATCCAATAAAAGCTGATTTCTTGAGGAAATGCTGGAAGTGGGACTCACTTTTCCCCCCAATGTCCTCTCCCAGGATTTTCCCAGTCACCAAGGTCACAACCAAAGCCAAGGAGTTGCAGAGTGGCACTGCCAGGGACAGATCTGAAATGCAAGATCCAAGTGGAGAAATTTGATTTATTTGGGATTATTCCCAGGGAGCTGCTTGCTGTTTGGCTGAGCCACAAAATCCCATCAAACCACCCCAAAACAAAGCAGCAGGAGCTGACCTGTGGAGGCCAAGGTGAGGTAGAAGAGCAGAGATCCAGCCTGGTTGAGCAGGAAGGGCACCAGGTACTGCAGGAGAACACAGAGCTGCCTGAGGGTCCCACCCTGGCACCCTCTGCTCTAAACTGGTTTCAATTTCAATGCTGGGCTCAATCCTGGAGGTTTTTCCCATCCTCAGTGGTCCCAGGATTCCCTAAATCCCAGAGGGGAGCACTGAAGGGCTGTGGTTTCTCTGGTCTCCCTCCCCTGCAGGTGGTGCTGGGAGGAGGGCAGGAGGCCATGGATGTGCCCACAACCTCCACCAGGATCGGCAAATTCGAGGCCAGGTTGGTTCTTTTCCCTCTGGCAGGGAAAATCCTCACCCAGAGCACTCCTGACACCCCAAGGATTGCTCTTCCCTTTCCTTTGGGAAGTTTGCAGAGCTGGAGAAAGCCTGGAGCTTTTTTTGTTGTTGTTTTTGAGGATTCTGTGGTTTTGTCAGTGCCAGTGCCAGCCCAGGGTCAGGGGGATTGGCCAGGACACCTGGGAGAGGTGGGAATTCTGCAGGAATAACCCCCTGAGGATGGGGGATCAGCAAGGATACTGAACTTTCAGCAAAGTTTACTTTTTCTCTTGATGTCCTGGTTCTTGTTACTGTTATTTTATGATTCAAATAAGACAGTCCACAAATACATTGAACTAACAGAGCTATTTTAGACTATTATATGAGTTAGTTCCACAAATAAAAGGATTTCACAGCACATAGTTTCTGCTTTAATAGTATGAGAAGGTCTAAGCTATATTTATCACACTATTATTGATATAAACTACACAGTGCATTAAAAAAATTTATATTATATTATATTATATTATATTATATTATATTATATTATATTATATTATATTATATTATATTATATTATATTATATTATATTATATTATATTATATTATATTATATTATATTATATTATATTATATTATATTATATTATATTATACCAAAAAGCAGTTAAAAGGGATTACAAACTGCACTATATCAGGATCTTTGTGATTAACAATAACCTGCAAAAGCCAACACACCAATGAGAAAAAGCGCCATTAATGATATTTATAATTTATAACAGGCGGGCTCTCACCTGGCAGTTGAGGCTGAGGAATCGCAGCTCTGCCAGCAGCTGCCGCAGGCGGCCCCGGCCCCGCAGCTCCTCCATGCCCGCGGCTGCCGCCCTCAGGAACGGCCCCGTACCGCCCCACAGCGCGGCCACCAGCGCCAGGGCCAGCGCCTGCCCTGTGGAACATCGGGGTCAGAGCCATGGAGCCAGCCCAGCCCAGCCCCTGGAACATCGGGGTCAGAGCCATGGAGCCAGCCCAGCCCCTGGAACATCGGGGTCAGAGCCATGGAGCCCCTGGAACATCGGGGTCAGAGCCATGGAGCCCCTGGAACACCGGGCTCAGAGCCATGGAGCCCCTGGAACACCGGTGTCAGAGCCATGGAGCCAGCCTGGCCTCAGCCCCCTTTTTGCCTTCAGTTTTATCTTTCATATTTTCCATACTCTGCAGTGCCTCAGTGTGTGACTCTGAACTCCAATATAAAGTGTTTTAGCAAGGTCTCCTCACAGCTCCGTCACACAAACAATTGATTTCCAGCCCCAGAACCAAGGGCACCCCTGCAGCTACAGCCCCAAAAAGTGCAAACAACAGGGAATGGAGGAGAGCAAACTGGGAGGGTGGGACTGCATCACCTGGAGCTGGAATTGGACAGTTAACCCCATATGGAAATGGACCAAAACTTATCAAAGTGTTAAAACTTGTGATTTAGGGTTCATCTTGGGTGTAGCCACAGCCGGCTCTTGTACTTCCGAAGGTGCATGCTTTGAAGGCATTTTAATAAATCCCTGCTTTATTCCTTTAACTCTGTCCCGCCTCTGTTCCAGGGAGCCCCTCAAGGCATCACCCTCAGCACCGGGCAGTGCCCGAGGCCCGGCCCGATGGCGCCCGGAGCAGCCCCAGCCGTCCCTGCCCGCGGCACTGACAGCTCCGCTCCACGCTCCCACCCTGCCACAAGAGCCCGAACCCCCCCCCCAACCTCCTCGCACCCCCTCGGGACCCCCCAGCCACGTTTCCCCCCGTTCCCAACCAAACCCTCCCCGCCGCCATCACGCCCTCCTCACCCGCGGTCGCCATGGCAACGCCGCTACACTTCCCGCTTTACCCGGAAGTCCTTTTGTTGCCATGGAGACAGTGACGTATTTCCGACGCGCCGCCGCCATCCCGGAAGTGCCGCCCCCCCCGAGGCCTCAGCGTGGCCGCCATGGTGAGAGCGGGATGGCCGCGGGCTCGGGGGCCGCGAGTTTTGGTCCCACCGGTGATTTAGCGGCTCCATGCCCCCGGTCCGAGGCTCCTGGGCGTGGAGGAGGGGGGCGGCTTGGCTGCCCCCCCGCGTCCCAGGAGCCTCGGACCGGGGGCCGCTCTCGCCCCCTCCCCCGTCCTCACCCGCATTAATTATTTAATCATTAATTACAGAAGCCCATCCTGCTGCAAGGTCATGAGCGCTCCATCACTCAGATCAAATACAACCGCGAGGGAGACCTGCTCTTCACCGTGGCCAAAGATCCCGTGAGTGCTCCCCACCCCCGCTAATTAACCGTTCATTAATTTATCCTTAATTTAAATTTTTTTTTTTTCCCCTTCTCGCAGATTGTCAATGTTTGGTATTCGGTGAACGGCGAGAGGTTGGGAACCTACAATGGGCACACGGGAGCTGTGTGGTGTGTGGATGCTGACTGTATCCTTTGATCCCAAAACCGGTTTTATTCCATGTTTTAGTGGCTGAATCATCCCCGGTGCTTCCTCCCGGCTGCTCCTCATCTTCCTCTCCGGGAGCAGCATTTAAACTCTTCTACTGCCTCCTCTTTTCTCATCTTTTGGGTGTTTTCCCATTTGAAATAATGTCCCAATGGATATCTGGGTTTGTTGTGCCTTGTGCTGCTTTCTCTGGATATTTGGGAAAGTTTTCCACAGGCAGCAGAGATAAAAGTGTGGAAGATTTGTTTAAATGCAAGAAATTGAGCTTTTTCTTTAAAATTTCATGGAGCAGTGATGGGATTTTGCCATGGGAACACTTGGGCTCTGTGTTGCCTTCCCTGGGGCAGATTTTGCCCTGAAAAAAATCCCATTTTGGGTGCAGAACCGTTCTGGGAGTGCCCAGGCAGTGCAATTTGGGGCTGATTTTCCCTTAATGGTGGCCCAGGGGACACCAGGCACGTCCTCACCGGCTCTGCAGACAACAGCTGCCGCCTGTGGGACTGTGAGACAGGTGAGGCCACCCCAGAGCCCCCTGGGGGACACAGCTGGGGCATCCCTGGGTCTGGGGGACACAGCTGGGACTGGGGGACACAGCTGGGACTGGGGGACACAGCTGGGACTCTTCCCCTTCCCTGTTTAAATCTGAGGTTCCCCTGAGCAAGGCTGGAATTGACCAGAGCAGGGACCTGGAACTGAATCCATCCCTAAATTCCCACCCAGAGCAGTCCAGGTTCCATTCCAGGGTTCCATTGTGTTCCAACACCTTCTCCCAATGAGGATTGGTGTTTTTAATGAGGGAATCATTTCCCAGCTCTCTGAAAACTCCTTTTCCCCTCCCCTGTTGAAATCTGAGGCTGCCCCAAGCAAGGCTGGAATCGACACCTCAGCGCAGGGTGTGGAACTGAATCCACTGCTTAATTCCCACCCAGAGCATTCCAGGCTCCATTCCACGCTCTCCTGAGGTGTTTTTAATGAGGAAATCCCTTCCCAGCTCCCTGAAAATCCCTTTTCCCCTGCTCTGCTCCCCAGGGAAGCAGCTGGCCCTGGTGAAGACCAGCTCTGCCGTGAGGACGTGCGGCTTCGACTTCGGAGGGAACATCATCATGTTTTCCACGGACAAGCAGATGGGCTACCAGTGCTTTGTCAGCTTCTTCGACCTCAGGGACCCCAGCCAGATCGGTGAGGGGCCAGGGGATCCCCCTCTGGGGTCCCACTGTGGGTTTTGGGGTTAAATCTCACCCCATTCCTATGAGCAGGGATTCCTTTCCCTAGCCCAAGTTGCTCTAACCTGGAATATTTCCAGGGATGGAGGAGGGGAGATGATTCCCTAAAAAAAAATCTCTTTTCTGGATGATTTGGAGTGGTTGGGGAGTGATCACATCAGCAAGGACACAATTCCTTCATCCCCTTCCCTGTGGGATTCCAAAATGCTGCCCCTGGAATTCTCCATAAATAAAAATCCACCTTGAAATGCTGGAAAAGCCCAAATCCAAGCTGAGCATGGGACATAAAAGGATAAATCTTAATTTTATTGGGGATTATAAAACTCCCTTTTACCACAATTCCTTCATCCCCTTCCCTATGGAATTCCAAAATGCTGCCCTTGAGCTCCCTGGAAATCTGAGCTCCATAAATAAAAATAAACAGGGAATCCACCTTGAAATGCTGGAAAAGCCCAAATCCAAGCTGAGCATGGGACATAAAAGAATAAATCTTAATTTTATAGGGGATTATAAATCTCCCTCTTACCTCAGGAGCATCAGGAACAGGGAAATGAAATTTGTGGGAATGCTGCAGCAGGGAGTTCACCCTAAATTCCTGCACTTGAAAATTGAATTTCCCTAAAAAAATCTCTTGGCTGGGAGTGGTTGGGGAGTGATCACATCAGCAAGGACACAGTTCCTCCATCCCCTTCCCTGTGGGATTCCTTTGGGAACAGCAAAATGCTTCCCCTGAGCTCCACAAATAGAAATCCCCAAGGAATCCACCCTGGAAATGCTGGAAGATCCCAAAATCCAGGCTGAGCTGGGGCCATAAAGGGACAAATGGTGGCTGTGGGTGGCTGATTGCTCCTTCCCTCCCGCAGAGAACAACGAGCCCTACATGAAGATTCCCTGCAGTGACTCCAAGATCACCAGCGCCGTGTGGGGCCCGCTCGGGGAGTTCATCATTGCTGGCCACGAGAACGGGGAGCTCAACCAGTTCAGTGCCAAGGTCAGGGCCTGGGGCAGCATTCCTGGGGGGATCAGGGCTGGGATGTGGCATCTGGGGCTCCAAACAGCAGCTCCAGCAGGGAAATAGGGGGCTGCCCTGAGCGAGGCTGGAGTTGGCACAGCACAGGGGTGAGGAGCTGAATCCATTCCTAAATTCCCTTCCAGCCCAGAGCATTCCAGGATTTTATTCCATGAGCTCTTCTATTCCATGTTGTTTTTAATGAGGAAATCACTTCCCAGCTCCATGAAAATTCCTCTTCCCCATCCCTTTTAAAATCTGAGGTTACCCCAAGCAAGACTGGAATTGACACCTCAGCACAGGGTGTGGAACTGAATCCATTCCTAAATTGACACTTCCAGTGCATTCCAGGGTTCTGTTCCATGTTCTCCCAAGTTGTTTTTAATGAGGAAAACATTTCCCAGCTCCCTGAAAATTCCTCTTCCCCATTCCCTGTTAAAATCTGAGGCTGCCCCAAGCAAGGCTGGAATTGACACCTCAGTGCAGGGGTGTGGAACTGAATCCACTGCTTAATTCCCACCCAGAGCATTCCAGGATTTTATTCCATGATCTCCCAGGCTGTTTTGAAGGAGGGAATCACTTCCCAGCTCCCTGAAAATTCCTCTTCCCCTTCCCTGTTTAAATCTGAGGCTCCTTTGAGTGAGGCTGGAATTGACCCAGAGCAGGGACCTGGAACTGAATCCATCCCTAAATTCCCACCCAGAGCATTCCAGGTTCCATTCCATGTTATTTTTAATGAGGGAATCCCTTCCCAGCTCCCTGAAAACTCCTTTTCCCCTCCAGTCAGGGGAGCAGCTCTCCAATATCAAGGAGCACACCAAGCAAATCAACGACATCCAGACCTCCCGGGACATGACCATGTTCATCACTGCTTCCAAGGATAACACAGCCAAGGTGAGCTTTTCCTGCACATTTCCTGGCAGGATCTCTGCTCAGAGAGGGTTTTTTCTCCTTGGGAATGTTCAGTGAGAAAGGGAATGAACAGCCAAGCACTGAAAATGAAATATTTGGGTATTTCCGTAGAGCATTTGCAGTTTAAATTCTGGAAGGTGGAAGATTTCCCTTTCTGGGGGAATATTTTTGGGATTTGAGCTTGGAGAGGGAACATCCATGCAGGTGAGGCCCAGCAGCTGGAGATAATGAATTAATTTCTCCTTTTTTCCTCAAAGCTCTTTGACTGCACATCCCTGGAGCACCTGAAGACGTTCCGGACGGAGCGGCCGGTGAACTCTGCTGCCCTTTCCCCCATTTTTGATCATGTAAGGATGAGCTCCCTCAGGCTGTCACTGATCCTGCCATTCCTGCATTGTGGCTCTTCCCAGTCCAGCCCAAACCAGCACTCTGGAATGAGCCTTGGGAATTTTTGCTGGGTCAGGCACTGGGAGCAAAGTTTGGTGTGCTCTGATGGAATCTGTCAGGGAGGTGGGAATTCCTCAGGGGCTTGGAGGCCTGCTGGGGGATTTGTGGGATTTGTGGGAAGTGCTGGAGTCAATCACCACCTCTGGGAGTGTCCAGGGAACCTCTGGACCTGGCACCCTCTGCTCTAAACTGGTTTCAAGGTGGGGATCAATCTTGGAGGTTTTTCCCAACCCCAGTGGTCCCAGGATTCCCCAAATCCCAGAGGGGAGCACTGAAGGGCTCTGGTTTCTCTGGTTTCCCTCCCCTGCAGGTGGTGCTGGGAGGAGGGCAGGAGGCCATGGATGTGACCACAACCTCCACCAGGATTGGCAAATTCGAGGCCAGGTTGGTCCTTTTCCCTCTGGCAGGGAAAATCCTCACCCAGAGCACCCCAAGGATTGCTCTTCCCTTTCCTTTGGGAAGTTTGCAGAGCTGGAGAAACCCTGGAGCTCTTTCCTTTTGTTTTTGAGGATTCTGTGGTTTTGTCCCTCCTGGGTTGGTGACAATTTCAATCTTCCTCCTCCCAGGTTCTTCCACTTGGCTTTTGAGGAGGAGTTTGGCAGAGTCAAGGGGCACTTTGGGCCCATCAACAGCGTGGCCTTCCACCCTGATGGGAAGAGGTGAGAGCCTTGCAGTGTCCCCAGTCCACCCAATCCCACTTTTGAGCTGGGATATGACCAGATTCAGGTGATTTCTGTGCTGGGAATGGAACCAGCCCCTGAATTCTCCCATTCTGAGCCAGCCCAGGGAATCACCCACGCCCTGCCCCACACTTGGGCCACATCCCTGATTTTTTATTTCCACTTTGTGATTCCTGTGTCAGTTTCAGGAGTGGGTGGGGAGGCCAGACGTCCTATTTTTGCTGCCAGCAGCATTCCTGACTTTGCCATTCCTGACTTTCCCTTTCCTGCCTGCAGCTACAGCAGTGGGGGTGAGGATGGCTACGTCCGCATCCATTACTTCGACCCCCAGTACTTCGAGTTCGAGTTTGAAGCCTGAAGGAGAATTTCCCTCTCCTCTTCTCTTCTTTTCCCTTCTCCAACCCCTTGCCCAGTCCAGGGGCTCCACCACAGGACTGCAGGAGGGGCCTGAAGTTGTTTTGGCAGAGATTTTTGGGGAGCTGTGGGAAGTTGGGGAAGTGGGAGCTCCAGTGGCTTTTACTGGGACAAGAGTGAAGGGAACTGGGTTGGCTGCCTGCCCTGCTGGGCATATTTATAACCCAAGGGGAGGGGAAAAAAAGAGGAAATAAATAGAAATCTTTTCTAAACACAAGGAAAAGCACCTCTGTGAGGTTTTTTTTTAGGTTGGTTTTCCCTATCTGGATCAAAATTAACGCAAGGACTTCATTTTGCCAGCTCTGTTGTCATTTGTTCCACACCCATGGAGCAGTGCTGCTCCTCCTGGGACCTCTGCCCATCCATGAACTCCTTCCCAGGGAGGCTCCACATCCTCAGCCCTTCCCTGAAGTGTGAAAAAGCTGCAAATGCAGCAGCCAGGAATTGTTTTGCACACACCCGGCCCCGCTGCTCTGTTTGCTGGGCTGACCCTGAGCCAGCTCCCTCATGGAACAGATATTTCCTTTTCCTGCCCTGGGAGCTCCTGCTGCACATCCTCACCCTCCCACCCTCCTGGCTCTTTTCTTTTTTTCCTTTTTCCTTCCTCAAAACTGGGCTCAAGGGCAGAATTCCCAGGCTGGCTCCAGGCTGGCACGACAGAGGCTGCAGCCTTTGGGATTTTGGGGGGTGTGCTGGTTTTGTGTGTCCTGCTGGGTTTATTTTTGTGATCTGTTGGGGATTTTTCTGTGATCTGCTGGGTTTTTTTGATGTGATCTGCTGGGGTTTCTTGTGTGATCTTTTATGGTTTTTTTGGTGTCATCTCCTGGGTTTTTTTGGTGTCATCTCCTGGGGTTTTTTGGTGTCATCTGGCTTTTTTGGTGTGATCTATTGGAGGGTTTTCAGTGTGATCTGCTGGGGTTTTTGGTGTGATCTTTGGGTTTTTTGGTGTGATCTGCTGGGTTTTTTCTGTGTGAGCTGCTGGGTTTTTGGTGTGATCTGCTGGGGTTTCTTGGTGTGATCTGCTGGAGGGTTTTTTTGTGTGATCTATTGGAAGCTTTCTGTATGATCTGCTGGGGTTTTTTTTTGGTGGTGATCTCCTGTTTTTTTTTTTTTTTTGTGTAATCTGCTGGGTTTTTGTGTAATCTGCTGCCCTTCAGCCCCAAAGCCATCGACGGGCCCTGCTGCAATCCCAGTGGGAAGGAGCAGCTTCCTTATGGAAGAGCAGGACACAGGCAAGGGCTGGGAGAGAGATTTACTGAAACAAGCTCAGGGTGGGCAGCTGAAGGCTGGGAAAGCTCTGCCCCCTGCCCCAGAGCTGCCCACGGGGTCTGTGTCCTGCACAGCCCTTCCATGGGACCATCCAGTGTCACCTTGTCCCAAATTTCCCATTCCCTGTCCCTGCAGGGGGCTCAGGGAGGGGCTGGCTCAGCCTTTTCCCCTGCACCAACCTCTGCATCTCCCCCCAGGCCTCCTCCAGGTGCTGGGAGGGACGGATCCAGCGGAGGAAAAAGCCTGGCAGAGAGAAAGAGCTGGGGGTGAGCTGGGCCCTGTCAGAGAAGGAAAAATGCAGCACTGAAGGAGAAAACCTGGCAAAGAGCTGGGGGTGAGCTGGGCCCTGTCAGAGAGGGAAAGGCACAGCAGCTGCCCCTGAGCTGAGGGGGGATTTTGGGAGGATCCCACTCACCCTGCCACAGCTGGATGCTCTGGGGCTCCACGGAGGGCCAGATCACCAAGGGGTTGTGTGAGTACAGAGGGTTCAGGTACTTGTGCTTCTCCTCAGGCTGCTCCAGCCATGCCCACAGCGAGTGGGTGCTTTCCTTCACCTTACACAGGCTCCTGTGGGGCACAGGTGGGACACATCCCAGTCCCCAGCAAGGTTTGGTGTCACCTGAGCTGTGACAGGAGGGGTTTGTCCCCACACCCACCTCTCCCTCTCGCTGTTGCACAGGAAGGTGCCGTAGGCCGAGGCGTAGGCGTTGTCAAAGAGGGTGAGCAGCAGCTGCTCCCCAAATTCCAGCGAGAGGGGGAACTGCCGGCTCAGCTGCCACACGCAGTCGAGGAAGAGGAGGAAAACTGGAGCCTCCTGCTTGCCCCGGGCGTGGGAGGAGGCGGAGCGGGCGCAGCGCAGCTGGAAGGGGTGCCCGGCCTGCGGACCCCCACGGTGACCCAGAGTGAGGCACCCAGCCAGGCTGGGACCCCCACCCCGCTCAGAAATCTCTCACCTGGATCCATTCCCGCTCCAGCAGCCCCTGGAAGCCCTGCAGGGTGCGGCAGGCGGGGTCCAGGATGAGCTGGGCCAGCGCCGTCACCAGCAGCGTGGTGTCCGTGCCCTCGGCGCCGTGCACCAGCACCGTGCAGCCCTCCCTGCGGGCCAGCCGGGGCTTGGGTCACACCGGGGGCTCAGAAAGGGGCGAGGCGGGCAAGGTGCACCCCCCGTACCTGTCCAGGCACTGGGCAGCCAGGCAGGCCGTGCTCAGGGCGGCCTTGACGTGGCTGAGCCAGCGGCTGCTGTCCAGGCGGCCCAGCCAGCGCTCCATGGTCACAGCGGGGTCACTGCACAGCTCCACCAGCCTGGAGAAACTGTCCTGCAGCACACGGCCCCTGGGGACACGGGGGACACTGTCACACACAGGGGACACTGTCACACACAGGGGACACTGCACAGCTCCACCAGCCTGGAGAAACTGTCCTGCAGCACACGGCCCCTGGGGACACGGGGGACACAGGGGGCACGTGGCACTGTCACACAGGGGACACAGGGGGCACGGTGGCACTGTCACACAAGGCACAGCAGCCTGCTCTCACTGTAGTATTTGTGAGGGTCCCCAAGATGAAAAAGGAATTGAGAATCTGACTCAGTGTTCTCAGAAGGCTGATTTATTATTGCATTGTGTTGTATAATTTATGTTTTATTTTATAGTATATTTTATAGTATATTTTATAGTAGATTTTATTTTAGAGTATATTTTATATTTCATTATATTTTACATTACATTACATTTTATTTTATATGTTTTATTTTATATTTTATGTTATATTTTATATTCTGTCATATTTTACATTTTATATTATATATTACATTATATTCTATATTGTGTATTGTATTTTGTATTATATATTCTATTGTATTATATTCTGTAGCCTATATTCTGTATTATTGCATTATATAATATTGTATTCTTATACAATATTATATAACACAATAATATTTGTTATATATTTATAATTATCTATTAATATTATCTATTTATATTATAGCATTATATGATATGTTTATGTTATATATTTTTTTGTATGTTTATATTATGTGATGCTATACTCAACTATACTAAAAAGAATAGAGAGAGGATACTCACAGAGGGCTTAACAAGAATGATAACAGAAGCTGGTGACTCCTCAGAGCCTCGACACCTCTTGTCATGAAGTTAAAACAATTCCCATGCTGAATAAACCATACCCAGACCCCATCCCAGAGCAGCCCAACAGGAGAAGGGAATTTCCCAGGAATTTCCTCACCTGTCCAGGGCGCGGTGCAGCCGCCTCCAGCCGGGGTAGGCGGATTTGTGCTCGGTGCCGCCGCCGCTGATCCGCGCCTGCTTGGCCGCCTGGGCCGAGCGCGTGTCCAGGACAAAGCCGCGCTCGCCCTCGGCCAGGACTGTCCCCAGGAGCTGCTCGTCCTCACGGCTGCGCCGCCGGTTGGGTCCTGTCAGGGGCTGGCTGCTGCGGAGCAGCGCCTGGGGACAGGGGACACGGCTGGCATGGAGGAGAGAGGGCTCCAGGGGAGGGATTGGGATAAGGGATTGGGGGACAGGACACTGGGAATGTCCACCTGGAGAGGAGAGGGCTCCAGAAGAGGGGTTTGGGATAAGGGATTAGGGGACAGGACACTGGGAATGTCCAGCCTGGAGAGGAGAGGGCTCCAGGAGAGCTGGAGAGGGATTTGGGATAAGGGATTAGGGGACAGGACACTGGGAATGTCCAGCTGGAGAGGAGAGGGCTCCAGGAGAGGTGGAGAGGGACTGGGAGACAGGACAGCTGGGAATATCCAGGCTGGAGCAGAGAGGGCTCCAGAGTGACCTCAGAGAGCCTGAAGGGGCTCCAGGAGAGCTGGAGAGGGATTTGGGATAAAGGATTAGGGAACAGGACACAGGGAATGGTTTCCACTGGCAGAGGGCAGGGCTGGATGGGATGTTGGGAAGGAATTGTTCCCCGGGAGGGTGGGGAGGGGCTGGAATGGCTTTCCCGGAGAATCTGAGGCTGCCCCTGGATCCCTGGCAGTGCCCAAGGCCAGGCTGGAACACCCTGGGACAGCGGAGGTGTCCCTGCCATGGCAGGGGTGGCACTGGATGAGCTTTAAGATCCCTTCCCGCCCAATCCTGGAACCCTCCGCAGGTGGAATCCCCCTTCGGAGGGGTAGTGGGGCCGGCAGAGGGGCAGCCCGGACTCACGGTGCCGTTTTTGGGGTGGAAGTAGCTGAGGACGGGGAAGCGCCCGCCCTGCCGGAACCGCGCCGCCCTCGCCACGGTGTCATCGGCCACGGCCGCGGGCACCATCACGGCGGGCGGGTACGAGGGGCAGGCGCTGAAATCGCTGTTCACGGTGCTCAGCCGCCACCGGCTCGTCTGGGGGAGAGGCGACATCAGCGACATCAGCGGCAGAGCGCGGGGGAGGCGGCGGGTCCGCGCCGGGCGGGCTCACCTGCGAGGCCACCCGCTGGAAGTGGCGCTCGGGGACACGGAGGTGCCAGCCCTGCTGGAGCTGCAGGCTCGGGGGGCGGTAGAAGAACGGGTACAGCATCATCACCGAGTCCACCGAGGAGAGCGCCTGCTCGGGGACACCGGGGCTGCTCGGGGACACCGGGGCTGGCACTGTCCCCGTGTGCCAGCGCCGTGTGCCAGCGCGGTGTTTACCCAGTTAATGCCGGACCCAGAGCAAACACGGCAGCGCTTTTCCAACCCTTTTGAGGTTGCCAGCGCTTTTCCAACCCTTTTTTGCCCGGCCGGGGCTCACCTCGATGGAGCTGGCGATGTTCAGGCACTGCTCCATGCCCGGGATCTCCAGCTGCAGCACCTGCAGGTCCTTGCAGCGCAGCGTGATGGTGCCGGAGGAGCCGCAGACCCTGCGGGAGCGGGGTCAGGGCTGGCTTGGGGGCACTCAGGGCTGGCTTGGGGACACACGGCGACAGCACCGAGCCGCCCTCTCCCCCCCACTTCCCCCGGGGGCCGTGCCGGATTGAGGCTCTCATTTGCCACCGCAGCCGGGATGGGGCGAGGTGACAGAGAGGCAAAAAAGCCAAACCTGGTGTCCCACAAGGAGCCGCCACTCGGGGGGGTTGGTACCAACCTAAATTCTGCACTCTGAGGAGGAGGGGAGGAGGAGAGGAGGCAATGCCCGCTCTGCCACCCCCGGGAGGAAGAGGAAGAGGAAGGACACGGTGCCCGGGTGCAGCGCGGTGCCCACCGGCACAGGGGGGGATCCTCCAGCTCCTTGTGGTCAGGGACAGCCTTGGGGACATCCCCACCTTTTCTCCACGGCGTCCACGTTGCGGATGAGCAGCCAGAGCTCCAGCTCGCCGCGGGGGCAGGAGGAGAGCAGCAGGTGGTGGCTGGTGATGCACAGCGTGCCCCGCACCGCGGGCAGCCCCTGTCGCGACAGCAGCACGTCCTCCACTGTCGCCGTCTTGATCAGCTCCGAGAACTCCATGGGCGCCGCCTGGGCCCGGCCGGGGAGGGAGGAAAGGGGAGGAAAAAAAAAAAAAAAAAAAAAAAAAAAAAAAAAAAAAGGGGAAATCCTGCTGCTCTGGGCCCGCCTGGAAACCTCTGCCCTGCGCGTCACGCGGCGCGCTGTCCCCTCTCCGTGGTGACATTGTCACCTCCAGCACGCGGCAGTGCCACAAGGCTCCGCCAGGCAGCGGGGAAACTGAGGCACGGAGGGCTGAGCTGGCTGCGCTGGAGGGGATTTTTGGGGGGGATTTTGGGGATCGCAGGGAGCAGCTCCCGGTCCTTCCCCGCCCCGCTGGGCTGCTCCCGTTACCGACCCCGACACCACCCGGTCCCCACGGGCTCTGCTGTCCCCAAAGCCACCCCCGAGGCTGGGGACGGGGCAGGAGAGGAGGAGGAGGAGGAGGAGGAGGAGGGTGGGTGGCGGTGCTGCTGCCCTGGGCACCCCTTTGCTTACCTGCTCGGGCTGGGTGGCAGGTGGGGACCTGGGGGGACAAGCAGGGACCAGGGGGGCACAAGCAGGGTGCGAGCAGGGGACCTCAAAGTGCCAACAGGGACCTGCAGGCCATAAGGAGAGGTTTTTTTGGGGTGCAAACGGGAATTTATGGCGCAAGCAAGGATTTGGGGGACAAGGAAGAGCTCAGGGTGAAAGGAGGGGATTGGGGGTGCCAGCGGGGGAGCTCCGGGTGCTCGGGCCGGGCTTTGGGGCTGCGGAGGGGGAGTTGGGGCACTCGGGGTGGAAGGGGGGTGGCGGTGTCCCCGCACAGCCCGGCCCGGCCGCGGATGTCGCGTTTAAGGTGGCCCGGCCCGGCGGGAGGCGGCGATGCACGGGGCTGGCTTTGGGGCTGGCTTTGGGGTCCCTGCGTGCGGTGCCACAGCGAGGGGACACAGGGCGGGGCGTGGGAGGAGACACGCGAGGGGACAGCAGGACTGGGGAGCGGCTGAGCGGAGCATTTTGGGGATACTCTGGGGGGGCTGGAGGGGACGGGGGTGGGCAGGTGAGACCCGAGGGACGCAGGTGAGAGCCCTGAGCCACCCCCGCTGCCCCTGGAGCTCTGCGGGCACGGGGGAGCTGGCACGGGACAGATCCGGACGCGGCTCCACCTTAAGGTCGCGTCCGGGTGCGGGACCCCGGCTGCCCCCCCGGGCACGCCCCCCCCTCCGTTTCTTTTTCCTTCCTTGGGGTTTTTTGGGCCCCCCCAAGAAGCGGGGAAGGGCGGCTGAGGCCGGGGATAAATCATTGAATCATTCCCGCTCCTCCGTGCCCGGTGGTGGCTCCGTCCGGGAACGGGGAGGCTCCTCCCAGGCGGAGACAATGATGTTAAAAAAGAAAAGAAAAGGAAAAACAAAAAAAAATAAAACAAAACAAAATTTAAAAAAAAAAAAAAAAAAAAAAACAACGCAACAAGCCAAAAATACTCCTCTAGATAAGGAAATTCCTGCCCATCGGGTTTGTCCTCGAGGGGTGGATAAATAGCCGGGAACCGGGCGCAGCTGGGGCAGGGAGTGGGTGGGTGGTCGCGGGCAGGGTGGGGGCTTCATTCACCCATGGGGAGGCGTTGGGAGCGCAGAAATCAGCGGAGCTTTTGGGACCCGCTCTGCTTTGTGCCACCATGGCTTTCAGCCAGCTGAAATTCAAGGAATTGGGCGAGGAGGAGCCCACAGGGGAGCAGGAGAACCTGGAGAGCCTGAAGGCGCTGGCGGCCAAGCTGAAGCTGCAGACGCGCAGACCCTCGTACCTGGAGTGGGAGGCGCGGGTGAGGGGGCAGCGCTGGGGCACCCCCGCGGGCACCCCCGGGGCACTGCCGAGCCCCCCGCAGCCCCGGGAGCGGCGGCCTGGTGGCGTTTGTGGCTTTGCCACCGTGGAGGCGGCTCTGGAGTGGCTCAGGACGGAGCTGGTGAGTGGCACGGGGACAGTGGGTGGTGGGCACCGGGCACGGCGGGGTGGGGGGTCTGGGCATCTCTGCCCGCCTCGCTGGGTGTGCAGGGATTTTCCAGAAGTTTTTGAGGCTCTGGGGTGTCACAGCTCTGCCGGGGTCGTGGCCTTGTGGGGGTCACCCCCTTGTCACCCCCTCCTGCCGCTCTGGGGGTGGCACAGGGGGCACGGTCTGAGCCGCGGCTGTGCCCAGCCTGGCACCGCAGGCGGATCGCGGGGTTTGTGGCCTGGCCGAGCGCCATCCCCGCTGCCCGGGCAGCGATCCCGCGGCTCCATGGCCGTTCCCTCCTTCCCCCAGCGGGAGATGCAGGCGCTGGACCAGCGGCTGGCGCAGCAGCTGATGCGGCTGCGGGCGCGGCTGCACCGGCTGAAGGTGGAGCAGGCCTGCCACCAGCACAAGGAGATGCTGGACGACGCCACCTTCGGCCTCGAGGGCTGCGAGGAAGACTCGGATCTGCTGTGCACCATCCCCCCCAAGGCCGCCTTCCTGCTCTCCACGCCGCTCAAGCACATCGGGGTCACCCGCATGAACATCAACTCCCGCCGCTTCTCGCTGTGCTGAGCCCGCCCCGCCCGGGGGCGCCGAGGGGGTTTGGGCGCCCTCGGGACTCGGGGCACGACGTGCTGCCACAGGATGATCCACGCTGCGGTGGCACCGAGTGTCACTGTCCCCGTGGGTGTCACCGTCCCACGGGCAGGGGAATGTCACCATCCCCATGGGACATGGGAATGTCACCATCCCCACAGGGCACGGGAATGTCACCATCATCATGGGTGTCACCATTCCCATGGACGTGGGAATGTCACCATCGCCTCCAGGGCATGGCAATGTCACCGTCTCCACTGGCACGGGAGTGTCACCATCCCCATGGATGTCACCATCTCCCCAGGGACACAGCAATGTCACCATCCCTACAGGGCACGGGAATGTCACCATCCCCCAGGGCACGGGAATGTCACCATCCCCCCATGGGCACAGGAGTGTCACCGTCCCCATGGCAATGTCACCATCCTCACAGGCACGGGAATGTCACCATCCCCATGGGTGTCACCATCTCCGTGGGCACAGCAATGTCACCATCCCCATGAGCACAGAAGTGTCACCATCCCCGGGGCATGGGAATGTCACCATCCCTGAGTGCCACCATCCTCACAGGCACAGGAGTGTCACCTTCCCCCATGGGGCGTTTTGGGGCCCGGCCCTGGGGATGTTGGGGTTCAGCCGGGTGGGAAATGTGGGGTTCGGCCCTCTGGGATGGAATAAAAGGAGCTGAGGCTGAGAGCCGACGGCTTTTCCTTGTCGGTGCCTCCAGATGTGACTCCCGCCCTTTTTTGGCGGGTGACACCTCCAGCTGTCGCTCGGGGATGCGACTTCCACAGACCCCGGGTGCGGCAGCGCCGGGGGAGTTTTGGGGATCATTTTGGGGGCCGCTCCTCCCTCCGGGACACAAACAGAGCCCGAATGTGCCCCCCAAGCTGCCACATCCCCTCCTCTGTCACCTCTGCGCTTCCTGCCTGTGCCTGCGGCTTCCCGCCCGATCAAAGCAGCCAGCACAATGCCGCTGTGGTTGCTGTCCCTAAAACAGCGCTGCCACCTCCCGGGGCCACCGCGGGTCCCCTCCGCTCCTTGTCACCGCGGCTCTCAGGCTGCCCGGGGCGGCGGTGACACGGCGGTGACAGCACAAGGGGGCTCTGAGCAGGGTCCCCGCAGAGCACAGGGGACATTGGGGCACACGGAGGAGGGTGGCAGTGCCACGAGGGGACCCTGGGGTGGAGCAGGGACCGCCAGGGGGGCCCGGAGGGGACAGCGCGGGGACAGAGGGGACAGCACAGGGAC
>CM032375.1:1900489-1912622 GCA_019023105.1 Diglossa brunneiventris
CCCGGGAGGGGCGGGCAGGGCGCGGGGGGGCCCCGCGGGTGCCACCAAAGCCGCCGCTGTTTGTTTTGGCGCGGCCGCGCTTTGGCTCCTCATTCCCTTTGAACCGCGGCCGTTTTTCCTCCCCAGGACTCTGAACCTCGGGGCGCTGCCCCCCCTCAACCCCCCCAGCACCACGGGGCGGGGGGAGGCTGCAGAGACCCCTCCCCACAGCTGGGAACCGGCTCCCGATCCCCTGCCTGACGGGACCCCGCTCCTGCCAGCGCTGGGGACACCACGGGGACACCGGGGGTGGCCGTGCCCGGCCCGCGCTGCCCACCTGCCCGCCCCCCCGGCCGGCCCAGCCCCCGCGCCGCCAGCCCGGCCGCGTTTGGCAGCGCAGCGGCTCAGCTGGAGAAAAGCCTGCGGCGCTGGAGTGACCCACTAACCTTCTTCTCCTTAAAAATGCATGAAATGCAGGCGGCTGCCGCGGGGGCTCGCACATGCACCGGGGCGGGCACGGGGGAGCCCCCCTGGGAAGGGAGGGGGGTCGAAAGGGGGTGCGATGCTCTGGCTGCCCAAATTTGCAGCAAATTTTGGGGTGAGGTTTTTCCCTGGGGCTGGCGGGGTTTGAACTCAGTTTGGCGAGGGGTGGCACGGCGCCGCTGGCAGCAGGGTGTGGGCACGCCGCGGCGCAGCGAAATCCCCCCCGGAATGCCAGCAGGGAGCTGCAGGGACATCCCAAAGAGCCATCCCCGCTCCTCGGTGCCAGCCGAGGGTGGCACGGTCCTGGCAGGCGGGCACAGCCTCGCCCCGGCGCTGCCATGCCAGCCCTGACCTCGTTTCTCTGCTGCTCCTCCTCGCCCCGAACACACCCGGAGCAGATGGCAGCGAGCCGGGGGGGGAAGCGGGGGGGACGCAGAGCCCGCGCTCCGAGCACCCCGTGTGCCACCCCCCGGCCACATCGCCGGGCTGGGAAGGGTTAACAGCTCCTGTCGCATGCGGCTGATTTAACTTCGGTCTCGTTTGCATGGCTGATCGCGGCTGCAACACCTCCGTGAAGACGCGGGGATATTTTTAGCTGCTCGGGCTGCGGCTGAGCGGCCCCCGGGCAGCCCCCGCGGCGGTGTCCGACCCCAGCGTCCCCTCGGAGAGCGACAAACACCCGCAGGAAGAGAGGAGGATTTACAGGATTAAAGTTTTGCCTTTGTTTCTGCGGTCACAGCCCTGTCTGGAGAAGGAGAAACAAGCCCAGGGACCGACAGCAGCGCAAGCTGGATTGAGTAAACAACGGAGCTGCTCCATCCTCAGCCGGATCCGTGTTTTCCCAACCTTTTCCCTCCGAAATTCCCAGCGTGGCCGCCGCGCGCTGCTGCCGTCACCCGAGCAGACTGAGAGAAATGAGGAAATCACAGCGCGGGGGTTTCCAGGGCGTTGTGGAAGTCCCTGGGGCTTCCTGCGGGGTCTGAGCCCTGACTCAGCTCGGGAGCCCCACGCGTGTCCCCCCAGCCGGGTGGCAGAGCCAGCCGTATCTCCACTCCCCCCCCACCACACGGCTAATTAACATAAATTGACACTGACTAATTAACCCTCCCGCCTCATTAGAGCCCGGATGGGCATCCCTGGGAGCAGCAGGCGGCCGAGCCCGGCGATCAGCGCGTCCCAGCCGCGCCAGGCACCGGGCACCGCTGCCCCCCCAGCCCTGTCCCCGTCACTGTCCCCATGCCACGGCCCTTGCGAGGCTGCCAGCAGCGATAACGAGATTGGCTCCTAATCCACTTATTCCTGGCTGGAGCAGCCGCTCCCAACACCCGCGGGGCGCTGAACCCTCCCGGCACCGGGGGGGAAAACCCGGCTGGTGCCGGCCCCGGAGGGGGCGGTGGGCACACGGAGAGCCGAAGGCTCGGGGGAAGGTGCCGCCATCAGCAGCGCGGCCCCGGGGAGCAGCAGGATGAGCAAATCTTGCATCAGCTTGGAAGGGAGATAAGGAACCCGGCCCAGCCCGCAGCCGGAGCCGGGAGGGAGCGGCGGGGAGGGGACCCCAAGGCGGTGACACGCAGCTCGGCGGGAGGAAGGAAAAGGAAAAGTTTTCACTTCCCTGCTTTGTGGGGCCCCGCGCGGGTCCCGTCCTGCCGCTGCCACCGCGGCTGAGTCACCGCTTTTGTCACCGTGTCGCCCCCGTCCGACCGGTTTGGGGGGGACACCCTCGGGCTCAGCGTGGGAATGTCCTGCCCTCAGCAGCACCCCCGAGCCGGGAGCGCGACTGCCGTAAAAGGTGCCGTAAAGCGCGACTGCCGTAAAAGCGGCCGTAAAGCGCGACTGCCGTAAAAGGTGCCGTAAAGCGCGACTGTCGCAAAACTGCCGTAAAGCGCGACTGTCGTAAAAGGGGCCGTAAAGCGCGACTGTCGTAAAACTGCCGTAAAGCGCGACTGTCGTAAAAGGCGCCGTAAAGCGCGACTGTCGTAAAAGCGGCCGTAAAGCGCGACTGTCGCAAAACTGCCGTAAAGCGCGACTGTCGTAAAAGGCGCCGTAAAGCGCGACTGTCGTAAAAGGGGCCGTAAAGCGCGACTGTCGTAAAAGGGGCCGTAAAGCGCGACTGTCGTAAAAGCGGCCGTAAAGCGCGACTGTCGCAAAACTGCCGTAAAGCGCGACTGTCGTAAAAGCGGCCGTAAAAGCGCGACTGTCGCAAAAGCGGCCGTAAAGCGCGACTGTCGTAAAAGGGCCGTAAAGCGCGACTGTCGCAAAAGGTGCCGTAAAGCGCGACTGTCGTAAAACTGCCGTAAAGCGCAACTGTCGCAAAAGGCGCCGTAAAGCGCGACTGTCGCAAAAGCGGCCGTAAAGCGCGACTGTCGTAAAACTGCCGTAAAGCGCGACTGTCGCAAAACTGCCGTAAAGCGCGACTGTCGTAAAAGCGGCCGTAAAGCGCGACTGTCGCAAAAGGTGCCGTAAAGCGCGACTGTCGTAAAAGCGGCCGTAAAGCGCGACTGTCGTAAAAGGTGCCGTAAAGCGCGACTGTCGCAAAAGCGGCCGTAAAGCGCGACTGTCGTAAAAGGTGCCGTAAAGCGCGACTGTCGCAAAAGCGGCCGTAAAGCGCGACTGCCGCAAAAGGCGCCGTAAAGCGCGACTGTCGCGCAAGGTGCCGTAAAGACGCTTTCGGGACACAGTGGGAATTAAGCACTTTAACAGCATCTCCCGCCGGGCCATGGCTGCCGCAGAGCCGGTCCCAGGCTGCAGGGCGCTGCTGGAGCTCTTTGCCGCACGGGCGGTGCCCGCAGCAGCCGCCGCGAGTCCAGAGCGGGACACGCCCCCGCCTCCCGGTCGGCCCCCACGGCTCCGGTACGGCAGTCTCGCTGAGCCCCGCCCCCCGTGGCCCCGCCCCGCCCAGCGCACCCGGACCTCGCGGCCCCTCCCGGCCGCCCCCAGCGTGGCCGCCGCGCGCTGCTGCCGTCACCCGAGCGGGCTGTGAGCAATGAGGAAATCACAGCGCGGGGGTTTCCAGGGCGTTGTGGAAATCCCTGGGGCTTCCTGCGGGGTCTGAGCCCTGACTCAGCTCGGGAGCCCCACGCGTGTCACCCCAGCCGGGTGGCAGAGCCAGCCGTATCTCCACTCCCCCCCCACCACACGGCTAATTAACATAAATTGACACTGACTAATTAACCTCTCGCCTCATTAGAGCCCGGATGGGCATCCCTGGGAGCAGGAGGCGGCTGAGCCCGGCGATCAGCGCGTCCCAGCCGCGCCAGGCACCGCTGTCCCCCCCAAGCCCTGTCCCCGTCACTGTCCCCATGCCACGGCCCTTGCGAGGCTGCCAGCAGCGATAACGAGATTGGCTCCTAATCCACTTATTCCTGGCTGGAGCAGCCGCTCCCAACACCCGCGGGGCGCTGAACCCACCCGGCACCGGGGGGAAAACTCGGCTGGTGCCGGCCCCGGAGGGGGCGCTGGGCACACGGAGAGCCGAAGGCTCGGGGGAAGGTGCCGCCATCAGCAGCACGGCCCCGGGGAGCAGCAGGATGAGCAAATCTTGCATCAGCTTGGAAGGGAGATAAGGAACCCGGCCCAGCCCGCAGCCGGAGCCGGGAGGGAGCGGCGGGGAGGGGACCCCAAGGCGGTGACACGCAGCTCGGCGGGAGGAAGGAAAAGTTTTCACTTCCCTGTTTGTGGGGGCCCCGCGCGGGTCCCGTCCTGCCGCTGCCACGGCGGCTGAGTCACCGCTTTTGTCACCGTGTCCCCCCCGTCCGACCGGTTTGGGGGGACACCGTCGGGCTCAGCGTGGGAATGTCCTGCCCTCAGCAGCACCCCCGAGCTGGGAGCAGCCCCGGGGCTCTCAGCTCCCCAAAATCTGCGCTCTGAGGGCGTGGGGATGCTCCGGGAAAGCTCCCGCTCGTTCCCATCGCCCTGCGAGCCATCCCCGAGCGGGGATTAGAAACTGGGTCAGCGGGAGAGCCCCAAAAGTGATTGGGATCGGGAACTGCCGCTCCCCGGGGTGAGCCTGGGGGCAGATCCGCTCCGTTCCGCGCTTTTCTCG
Source organism: Diglossa brunneiventris (assembly GCA_019023105.1). Classification (NCBI taxonomy): domain Eukaryota; kingdom Metazoa; phylum Chordata; class Aves; order Passeriformes; family Thraupidae; genus Diglossa; species Diglossa brunneiventris. Next base: position 1,904,994 of record CM032375.1, read on the forward strand.
ATGAACTGGGAGGAAGCTGCGGGTGGAACGGGGACCCCCGGGACGGGGACAGGTGCCACGAGGAGGGAGCAGAGAGCTGGGACAGAGGTTGGGGACACGCATGGAGGCCGAGTCCCCCTGTGTGGAGCTCGGGAAGGATGGAAAAGCCGGGAATGCTGAGCGCGGAGGAGGCAGCGCCGGCGGGCAGGAAGCGGGGCCGGGGCAGGAAGGCAGCCCCGGCTCCGGGCTCGGCGGAAAAGCCGAGGAAGAGCGGAGGAAAGGCTCGAGGCCACGGTGGTGGCGGCGGGAGGAAGCCTGGCCCCGGCCAGGAGCTGTCCCGGTGCACGTTGTCCCCGCGGCGGGACCGAAACTCGCCCGTTCCTGGCTGCAAACGCCCTTCGTGGGCTGCAGGTCCCGGCGTGCCCCGTGTCGGCCACACCTCGGGGCTCGCAGCCTCGTGGGAGATCCCAAAAGTGGGGAACAGAACCCTTGGGACGCCCCTTTGGTGGCCGTGGAGGTGGCACTGCCACTCGTGGGGTGCCCGGCTGGGGTCTGACCAAGGACTCAGAACCTCCTGGGGTTTGGGTGGGTTTGGGTGGGTTTGGGGTTTCTTATGTCCTTTTGGAGTTCTGTGAGGACTTTTGGGGCTCAGCCTGGGATGGGACCACCACAGACCCGGACACCCACCTGGGGGCTTGGCGACATTCCTGACCCTGCCCTCCTTCTTTTCCACAAATTTTGGGAAATGTCCCCCCCCCAAAAAAACCCACCCTCCAGAGCCTCCATTCGCCGCCTTTCAGCACCTCCAGCTCAGATCAGCGGGAATATTCAGCTCAAACCGCCCTGGGGGCCGTGTCCCCCATGCCCAGGATGTCCCCGCGGTGTCCCCCCCATGCCCAGGATGTCCCCGCGGTGTCCCCAGCCCGGAGCACAGGAGCCGGAGCGCCGGGAGCCGCCGTCCCCGCTCCTGTTCGATATTTCCAGCGGCTGCCGGGGAAAATGGCAGCGGAAGCGGAGGGGGGGATCACGGGCGGGAGGGTCCATCTGGCCCCCGCCTCGGAGTCGCCATCTGGTCCCCTGCGGGGGCCCGGGGCGCTGCGGGCGCTGTCCCCGCTGTCCCGCACGGGTTTGGTGGCCTCGGGTGATGGGAGAGGCCGGGGAGTCCCCTCCGGCTCCTGGGTCCCCACCGCGGGCTCGTTTGAGCGAGGAAATGAGGACGTGGGTGTAATTGTTAATGAGGATGCGCGGGTGCTAATTAAGGGTTTGTAATTACGGCAGGACGGGGCTGTGGTCGGCCCAGGGTTTGGGGTTGTTGTGGCCAGCTCGGCTCAGTGCAGCATCTCAAAAATTTGGGTGACCCAAGGGGACCCCGCGGCTCTGGGGGGATGCTCAGGGGTCCCCCAGCCCCGGGGATGTTGACAGGATCAGCTCTGGGATTTTTTCCCTCCCTGATGCTTTTCCCCCCTTTGCCTCACCCCAAACCTGCTGCGGTGTGAGGTGACAGTGAGTAAATGAATCCCTAATTAACCACTTTGGGGATTTGGCTGTATTTAATGTAAAAAATCTTTCTTAGGGAGGAATGAAAGCTGCCAGTCTCTGGGTACAGGGTGGCACAGCTCGGGTGGGATCAGCTTTGGTTCTGGGGGATGTTTCTGTCCCTTCCCACCTTATCCCCATCAGGAGCTGCCGGATGCTGGATTTGGCAGTGAAGCAGCCAGAAATGGGCGGGGGGTTTGGGATGGATGAGGAGGAGCTGGGAGGTCCCCAGTGAGGGGGCTGAGCTGCAGGATCCCCCAAAAATGCGGGGTGCAGCAACCCAGGATCACCCAGAATTCCGGGATCAGCAACCCTTCGCCTGTGCCGAGCTGGGCTGGCAGCAGGCAGGAATTGGCTGCTCGGAGGTCTCAGGAACTGGGATAAGGGTGGGAACCGCGGCCTCGCAGGAATGCTGGGACAGGCTTTTAGGGGAAAACAAGCACTTCCCATCAGCTGCATCCGCTGGGAAGCGGGAGGGGATTCCCGGCGGGCAGCAGGAGGGTGAAGCTTTCCCGTTCTGGAAGGAATTTCTGCCGGGAATTTTGCTCCAGCGTGGCCGCTGTCCTGGGGTTCTGTGCTTGGGGACAGCCCAGGATGGGTCCTGGCAGATGTGACCTCCCTGCTGGCCGGGGCACCCCAGGCTGGGGTGGGATTGGCCACAATTCCTGCGCTTTGATGTCACCACCTCCTCCCCAGGGATCCTCACTACCTGCGGCCAACCTGCCCCTGGCATCTGGCTGCTAATCCCGGGATTAGCGGCCGCGGGGAGCGGCAGATGGAGCCCGGGACCCCCCCGGGGGGAGCAGCCCGGGACCCCCGGGGTGAGCACGGCAGCTGAGCCCCCAGCGGAGCCACCTCCGTGGTGCTCGCAGGGGAATTCCCAGCGGGATCCCCCCCGGGACACCATCCCCGCCCCGGGAAAGCCCCGGTTCACGGGAAACGAGACGTGTCGCTGCCCCCGGTGACAGCTCTGCCCGGCGTTTCTGGGAAAGCCAAGAATCCCCGTGTCCAGCCCCTGAAATATCCGCAGCGCTCTCGGGGTGGGAAAAAGGGAAGGAGAGGGGGAAATGGCTGCGTGTCTCCATCCTGTGCCCCCTTCCCCTCAAATCCAGCTCCTTCATTCTCGGGGTCGCGGTCAGGCAGAGGGGAATAAGGGAGATGCCCCCAGGGTTGTGTCGGGGGGCTCTGCCCCCCAGTTCGCAGCCGGGGCCCCCGTCCTGTCCTGTGCCCCACGGCTGCGTGCTAACCCCAGGGTCCCCGCTCAATGGGAGGAAGGAAATCCTCATCCTCGGGAAAGGCTGGACACGGCCGTTTCCTCCCGCCGTGCCGGGCCGGGGGCCGGGGCCCCGACATCACCGGGGTGGAAATCCCGGCCGGACACCGGGCTCGGTCCTGGTGGGGTCACACGGGAAACAGGGACAGGCGGGGGGGCCGCTCTGTGCCCCCAAAGCCGCAGAATCTGCGGGGGGGGCGCTCGGGGGGTTCAGCAGCGGAGCCGCTCGGTGTCCCCGGGAATGAGGGGGGGTCCCGCTCGGTGCCGGTGCGGGGTGGGGGTGAGGGAAGGCGCAATCCCACGGGCTCGCCCGCACCTGGCTCCCCTCCAGCCTTCGCTGTCCCGCTGCTCCTTCCTCCTCCTCGCCCTTTGCCCGCTGACGGCAGCGCTGAGAAACGGCGGCGGCTCCGCTCCGGTGGCCTTTGGTGCCGCCCTGTCCCCACCGTGTCCCCGCCGTCCCTCGGGGCTCTGCCGGGCACCGACACCCCCTTTCCCCTCCCCGGCGCCACGGATGATGCTGCTATCGGTCCCGGTCCTGTTCTGATCCCGATCCCGGTCCCGGTTCTGCTCCCGGTCCCGGTTTCCCCGGAGCCGCTCCGGTGCTTGAGCTCCGCTTTCAGCGACAAAAATTCCCCCGGCATGGTCGGGGCTGAATCGGGAGCGGTGTCGGAGGCGGGACCGGGACCAGCACCGGGACCGGATCAGGATCGGGATGGGAATCGGGACCGGGACTGGGATGGGAATCGGGATCAGAGTCAGGATGGGGATGGGGATCGGGACCGGGACCAGGATCGGGACGGGGACCGGGTCCGGGACCAGGATCAGGATCAGGATCGGGATTGGGATCAGGATCAGGACCAGGACCGGGTCCGGGACCAGGATCAGGATCGGGATCAGGTTCGGGACCGGGCGCGCGCGCCTGGCGCCCCCTGGCGGCCGCGTGGCCCCGCCGGAACAAAGGCCGGATCCGGGACCCCCCCGGGACCCCCGGGACCCCTTTAGGACCCCCGGAACCCCTTCTGGGACCCCCAGGACCCTCCCGCGGGCAGGAGGAACCCAGAGCCCCCACAGCGGCCGCTGCTCCCGGCAGCGGGGACGGTCCCTGGGCCGGGGCTCTCGGGGATGCGCAGCGTCCCTTCTTCCTCATCCCCCTCCTCTTCCTCCTCCCTTCCGCCCCCTCCTCCTCTTCCTCCTCCTCCCCCGGCCCTGACGGGCAGGTTGGGCAGGAGGAGCCTGGGGAGAACACCCGAGCCGCGGGTAAAAGAGCAAAGGGGGCGGCTGGGGGTCCCCAAACACCCTCAGCTCCCCCCGGGTCCCCACACCCACAGGGGACCCCTCAGAGCAGGGAGCGGCAGCAGCTGGGGCTCAGTAATTTGAAAATAAACATTTCAGAGAAATGACATCATGGGGAGGGGGCACAGGAGCTCCCGGGGACCCCCAAAAGGGTGGGATGAGGGTTCAGTCCCTCCTAAAGGAACCCAGCTGGGAGGTTTAACACACCTGTAACTCTCACCTTCCTCCTCCCTCTCCACCCCTGCCAAACCTCAGCACCATGAAAATAAAACCCCTCCTCACACCCAAACAGCAGCAAACCTTTTGTTGGAGGCGGATCCAAGCAACAAACACACAAACAACTTGTTGGGAGTAAAAAAATATGTTTTTTTTTTTTCCTTTTAATTACATCAGTTATCAAAGAAAACGACAACAAAAAAAAAAGCAGTGGTAACAAAAATACAAAGCTCTGAGGGTTTCTCGTTTTTGTTTGTTCTGTAATAGGCTGAGAGCATCAGTGCAATTGTTTTAATTTAACTTCTGCTCTGAGTCCCTGCTGGCAGCATAGGAGTAGGCTTTGCCCAGCACCAGGCGGTCCCGCAGCAGCTTGAAGAAGGCGTAGTAATTGCTGAAGAGGATCAGAGCCAGGGAGATCGTCTGGTGCCACTTCTCTGAGGAAATCAGCGAGTAGAGCTGGTAGAAGATGACAGCTCCTTCCAGCAGGATCAGGATGTTGAGGATTCGCAGTGGTTTGCTGAAAAAGAACTGTGGGAGAGCGGGGTGAGGCACCGGGCAGGAGGTGAAAGCTTTGGGTGAGGATTCCTCTGGCTCTGGATGGAGTCACCCTCGTGGCACAGGGCTGAGATCCCACCCCAGGCACTGAACCCTCCCAGCTCCACCAGCCTGAGGTGTCCAGGCCACCAGGAAGGAGCAGGATCCTGCTGGGGTATCCCTGCTGCCAGGAGGGACAGGGGAGCTTACGTGGAATCGGAAGTGCGAGACGTCCGAGGGCACGGCCACGTTGTAGTGGCCCACGGCCTTGTAGACGTTCTTGCTGTGCTTCACCAGCACCCCCTGAGGCCACATGCACTCCTCAGTCCACCTGCAGGGGACAAGAAATTCCTTAATTCCACCTGCAAGGGACCAAGAGATGCCTTCATCCCACCTGCAAGGGACCAAGAAATTCCTTAATCCCACCTGCAAGGGACCAAGAAATTCCTGAATCCCACCTGCAAGGGACCAAAAGATGCCTTCATCCCACCTGCATGGGGCTCTGCTGCCTCCCCAGCAGCAGTGAGGAGTGTGGGAATTGTGCTCCCAGATTGGAATTGTCACCATGGCAGTGACAACCTGCAGATAGCTGTGGCCAGGAGCAGCAGGGCACCTTGCCAAGAATCAGCTCTGCCTGGCAGGGACAGTGCCCAGAGTGTTTGTGCTGCTGGAGGTGTCAGCCAACAACTCTGCTCTCACTTTTCCCTGGTTTATTTAAGGCTGAGCTCCCCACCCACCCAGCAAAAAGAAAACTCCAGCAGAGAATTCCTTACTGATGCTGCAGCACGTTGGAGCAGAGGGCTGGATCCACCTTCTGCCAGCAGCCCAGGTGTGCTGCAGCTTTGTGCAGCAGGTCACAGTAGCGTGCAGGGAGCAGGTACTGCATGAGGATCACCGAGGTGCTGATGGAAACCAGCAGGAAGAGCTCACAGGACCAGCGTTTGTCGTAGTACTGAGTGTTCTGGGGGGGGGGACAGCAAGGGGGGACAGTGTTTGGACACTGTGGGACACTTTGGACAGCCTCACCTGCCCAAGGTATCACCACACAAAGCACTCAGGCAGGCAGGTAAAACGAGGGCTCTGTGTGGAGCTGTTGTTGATCCTGCCCACATGGGATGGGGGATGGAGAATTCCTGCAAAATATTTGTGCCATCACCACCAAAACCAGGGAGGCAGCTCCTGATACTCAGCTGATGGAGCACCAGCCCCTGAGGGCACAGGGACAGCCTCACCCCATTCACCACCAGACATTCAGAATTCAATCACCACAAGCAAGGACTGTGGCCCCTCACTGTGCCACAATCACCACAAGCAAGGACTGTGGCCCCTCATTGTGCCACAATCACCACAAGCAAGGACTGTGGCCCCTCATTGTGCCACAACCACCACAAGGAAGGACTGTGGCCCCTCATTGTGCCACAATCACCACAAGCAAGGACTGTGGCCCCTCATTGTGCCCCAGTGTCACCTCCCAGCCAGGCCTCACCTTGACAAACCACACAGGCACGAAGGCCACGTAGTAGGCACTGAGCATGGAGCTCACCAGCACCTCCTTCATGCGCCAGTTGAAGTCCATCTTCAGGAACTCCACCTCGTTGCGGATCAGGTCCGGGGACAGGCAGCAGGCGTGGCTGGGCATGGCCTCCATGCCGTACATCTGCCTCGTGTGCTGCTTCCAGGTCTCCTTGAGCACTGTCAGGTAGTCCCTGCCCCGGGCTGTCACCTCCCCCGTGTCCCTGGGGCCAATGTTGGTCACCTGGGTGAAGAGCCCGGCCTTCCGAAAGTCACAGTTCAGCTGGAGGAAGGGGATGTACATCCCAAACCTGGAAAGGCACAGAGCTCAGAACTGCCTCCCATCCCACTGGGATCCCATCCCCAATTCCCCTGTGGGGTTCTGGATAGCACAGAGCTCAGAAGCTGCCTCCCATCCCACTGGGATCACCATCCCCAATCCCTGTGGGGTTCTGAGATGGATGAATTAAGGTTTGGAGCAACCTGGGATAGTGGAAGGTGTCCCTGCCACTGCTGAATTATCCCAAACTGGTCTGGGATTCTATCATTCCAAAGGGAAACACCCAAAAAGAGCTCTGAGCTCAAACACAGGCAGCAAATCTCTGTGGGTATTTCCCCCTTGCAGCAAATCCCTGTGGATGTTTCCTCCTGCAGCAAATCCCTGTGGATGTTTCCTCCTGCAGCAAATCTCTGTGGATATTTCCTCTTTCATCTACCAGGGAGGAGGGAGCCATTTCCACTCCAAACATTTCCTTTTGATAGGTAACAAAACCCAGGAGCTGTTTGAATCCCTTCACCTGGCAGAGGAGCCCGGGAACAAAGGGAAAACAAAGCCCAGAGTTTTGTGAGCACCATGGGAAAAGCACACAACCCTTTTAATGAGTAATAATTAATGCTGACATCAAGCTGAAAGAGGGCTCAATGTCACAAATGTGTCCTGCCACCGTGGCATGTGACACAGCAGGAGGGAGAGGTGCAGGATAAACTCCATGGACAAGCCCAGGCTGCTCCAAGGACTGGAGACTCCCAGCTCAGAACCCCACAGGGCTGCAGGGAGCCTCCCCCTGGATTTTGGCAGGGATACTCACGGGTAGCACAGGAACAGGAGGTTGAGGAAGGAGTAGGTCCTGAAGAGGTGGATGATGGAGCGACACAAACTCCAGCCCGTGCCCGTGAGCACGGCGAAGCGAGTGAGCACCAGGAAGATGGAGCGTGGCAGGGACACTTTGCCACTCTGGGAAGCCTGTGGGACACAGGGGACAGCTGGGCACAGCTGGGCACTGCCT
>CM032375.1:1912722-1950791 GCA_019023105.1 Diglossa brunneiventris
CCCACTCCCCCGCCATCATTAACACCGTTAATCCCCAACAATTAACAACCCTGCTCACATATTCCTCGTAGCTCTCTGGCATGGGCGGAGGGGGCAGGGGTATCCTCTGGATGCCAGCTGCCCGTGCCCGGGGGGCAGGGGCTCCCCTCACGGCCGGGGGAGGGGGCACCCCCCGGGCCATGGCAGCCCCCCGGGCCAGGGCCCCGCGCACGGGGGCTCCGCGCACCAGGGCACCCCTTGGAGGAGGAGGAGGAGGGGGACCGACCCCACGGCCCCTGTGGAGACACAGAAAGGTTTGTCAGGAGGTGCTGGTGCTCTGCAGAGCCCCAGGATGGGGATGTGTCACTGTCACATTTTCTGCAGAGCCCCAGGATGGGGATGTGTCACTGTCATGTTTTCTGAAAAATACCCTTTGCTCAGGATTGGGATGTGTCACTGTCATATTTTCCATGAACCATGGAGGAACCATGGATGGAAGCATGATGGAACCATTGATGGAGCACTAATGGAACCATGGAGGGAACCACGGAGGGAACCAGTGATGGAGCCATTGATGGAACCATGGACGGAACCACGGATGGAACCACGGATGGAACCATTGATGAAACCATGGAGGGAACCATGGAGGGAACCATGGCTGGAACTACTGATGGAATCATTGATGAAACTATTGATGAAACCATGGATGAAACCATGGATGGAACCATGGATGGAACCACTGACGAAACCATGGATGAACCACGGATGGAACCATTGATGAAACCATGGAGGAAGCCCAGCCCAAATTCCCCCTAAGTGTTGGATGACACCCCAAACATGATGCTCTGAGCCAGAATCCCAAAGTCAGGCCTAGCTAAGCAGCAGCTTAACCCCTCTGATGGCCCAGCTGTGTGTGAGGGGAGCGTTCCAGGGCTGGGATTTTGGGAATACCTTGGCACAGGGGGAGGTGGGGCTGCCCCCCGGCCCCGCCCGGGGACACCTCGGCCGCGGTTGGGCTCCGGGACCCCATTGAGATAGGAGAGCTCCAGGAACTGCTCCTGGCAGATATCATCCATCATGTCCTGAAATAAGGATAAAAATAAGGATAAATAAGGAGATAAAGGGTCAGCTCCAGAGAACGGCTCTGGGATACCACAGGCTGCTCTGCTGGGATGAAATAACTGCATGGGCATCAGGAAAATCTGGTTTTAGTGGGATTTGCTGCAGCTTTCTCCAAGATTCCATCCCTGCAGCTCCAGGTGGTGCTCCCAGAATGCCAGGAAGAGTTATGGGGGAGAGCCCAGGCAGGTCTCAACCCACAGCTCCCATTTAAAGGGGCAGTGAGCCCACAGAAGGTGACCCTGCAGTGCTCCCATTCCCAAAGGAAAGGGTTGGGATGCAGACACCCCTTCCCAAACCCAAGGTGGCTTTTCAAATCCTGAGGGATGCAGAGTGTTCCTGGCAGATCCCTGCAGATCCCTTCTTTGGGGACTAAAGGGCCAGAGGAGATCACCCAGAACAATTCCCAATGGTCCCTGGAGATCCCAGAACCATCCCATTGATTCCTAGTGATCCCAGTAGTTCCTGGCGATCCCAAAACCATCCAGTGGTTCCTGGAGACCCCAGAACCATCCCATTGATTCCTGGAGGTCCCAGAACCATCCCAGTGGTTCCCAGTGATCCCAGCACCATCCCAGTGATCCCTGGAGGTCCCAGAACCATCCCAGTGATTCCTGGAGGTCCCAGAACCATCCCAGTGATCCCTGGAGGTCCCAGAACCATCCCAGTGATCCCCGGAGATCCCAGAACCATCCCAGTGATCCCTGGAGATCCCAGAACCACCCCAGTGATCCCAGCACCATCCCAGTGCTCCCTGGAGATCCCAAAACCATCCCAGAGCTCCCTGAACCATCCCAGAGCTCCCTGAACCACCCCAGTGATGATCTCCCACCAGATGTACGAACCTCCCCATTTTCCCCCCCCCCCCTTTAATTTAACAACCAAATTTTAATTTTAATTTTGAGAGAGACTTTCCCTCGAGGAGCAGGAAACTCACAGGGACCAGGAACTTCTTGACCTCCTCCATGGCGTGGGCCATGAGGGCGTAGGCCTCGCAGGGGGGCCCGAACACCTCGATGAACACGTGCAGCTCCATGTGCAGGTGGGCGTACTTGGGGTCCCCCCCTTTGCGCAGCTCCTCCTCCTGCAAAAAATGGGATTTGGAAAAGAGTTTTAAAATTCTGTAGGAATTAGGAATGAGAATTTATAGGAAACCATTTTATATGGTTATATTTGGGATCCCCCCTTTGCGCAGCTCTTCCTCCCACGACGGGAAAAATGGGATTTGGAGAGCTTAAAATTTTTTAGGAATTAGAAATGAGAATTTATAGGAAACCATTTTGTATGGTTTTATACATCAGTGTGCAAACACTGAGATATATTTATATTTGGGATGCCCCCCTTTGCACAGCTCCTCCTCCTGCGACAGGAAAAATGGAATTTGGAGAGTTTAAAATTTTGTAGGAATTAGGAATGAGAATTTATAGGAAAACAGTTTATATGGTTTAAACATCAGTGTGCAAACACTGAGATATATTTATTTATAGACCTGTGTGCAAACACTGAGATATATTTGTATTTGGGATCCCCCCCTTTGTGCAGCTCTTCCTCCTGCAATGGGAAAAATGGACTTTGGAAAGAGTTTTAAAATTCTGTAGGAATTAGGAATGAGAATTTACAGGAAACCATTTTGTATGGTTTTATACATCAGTGTGCAAACACTGAGATATATTTGTATTTGGGATCCCTCCCTTTATGGAGCTCCTCCTGCAATGGCAAAAATGGAATTTGGAGAGTTTTAAAATTTTGTAGGAATTAGGAATGACAATTTATAGGAACCATTTTATATGGTTTTATACATCTGGTTTTATACAGCTGCTAATTCTCATCAAAATAAATTAATTTTTTTTCTCCCTTACCTTTGCTTTATCCCTCATTGAGCCTTTCCCCAGTACAGAGATTTTAGCACCAGTTTCCTCCTGAAGTCTCTTAATGGTGTTGCCTTGGGGTCCCAAAATCTTCCCAACAAAGTTGAACTGGAAATTAAGAAAAAAACCAACAAAAAATAAATCAGCTCCAGAGCTCAAAAAATTCAACAAATAATTTTTGGAATGTTCTGTTCGTTGACACCAAAAAAAAAAAAAATCACATTCCCACAGGAAAATTTAAGTTTTGAAAGGAAAATTCAAGTTTTAAAAGAAAATTCAAGTTTTAAAAGGAAATTCAAGTTTTAAAAGGAAAATCCAAGTTCTGAAAGGAAAATTCAAGTTCTGAAAGGAAAATCCAAGTTCTGAAAGGAAAATCCAAGTTTTCAAAAGAAAATTCAAGCTTTGAAAGGAAAATTCAAATTGTTTCCAAAGGAAAATTCAAGTTTCAAGAGGAAAATCCAAGTTTCAGAAGGAAAATTCAAGTTTCTAATCTTTCTTTTAATGAAAAAAACCAAATGCTCCAGCAGAAAAATCAAGCTAAATTTAGTGGTTCAACCCCAACATCTGCAGCAGCTTTCCAGCAAATCTTTAAGGAATTAAATGTAAAAAAATATTAAAAAAAGCTGCACCCATGGAATTGTCTGTTCCAGCAATCCAAGATCCCAGCTAGGCCCCACCACTCATCCCAAATATTCTAAAAATTCAATAGATTACAAATAAAAACCCTGCAGGCCTGGAAAAAAACCCCAAACAACTCCTTGCTTTTCCAAAGAAATCTCTTGAATTTTGGTTTAAAATGAAGATTGAACTCCTGCTGCCACAAAATCCCAGAGAAAAGAAGAAAATCTCAGAGATTTGGTCACTTTTTTCTGGCCTCACCTTGGGGTATTGTTTGACAGGGATCAGAACTCGTTCCTTCAGTTTCATATTCTTGTGGGAAAATAAATCCAGGTAGTTCTCTTCCTCATCCTTCTTTGTTGTCTCACCCTTCTGAATTTTTTCAATTTCTAAATGAAAACAAAAAGAAAATTAATATAAATAATGATATAAAATTAAAATAGAAATACATTACTATAAATATAAAATGATAGCATTATAAAGAAAATTATCAATACCATAAAATTGAAATAATAAAAATATATTGTTAAACATGAAGAATGGAATTATAATGTAAAATATAAATAATAATATAAGATTAAAATAATAGAAATATAATAATACTATAAATATGCTATAGATATAAAAATAATAATATAAATATAAATAATAATATAAAGTAGGGATGTTTTTTATTTTCCTTAAACAAACATCAGATCACAAATACCAGAAGGAAAATCCTCTGCCTTCCCCTAAATCTACAAAGAAACCAGCCCAAAATACATTAAAATTCAATATTTTTTTGCTAAACTGGGACAAAAATCAGGAAGAATTTGATGAAAACAAAACAAAATTTAAAAAGCAGCAGCAGCAGCTCCACGTCTTGAAATGGAACATAAAATAGAAGGGAGGAGAAGGAGCAGCAGAGGAATTCCAAACTTTGGGAATTCCAAACTTTGGGAATTCCAGTATCTGGGAACTCCAGGCTCTGGAAATTCCAAATTTTGGGAATTCCAGGCTCTGGGAATTTCAATATCCGGGAATTTCAATATCTGGGAATTTCAGGCTCTGAGAATTCCAAACTCCAGGAATTCCAAGCTTTGGGAATTCCAAACCCCAGGAATTCCAAGCTTTGTGAATTCCAAGTTTGGGAATTTTAGGTTTGGGAATTCCAAACCCCAGGAATTCCAAGCTTTGGGAATTCCAAGTTTGGAATTCTAGGCTCTGGGAATTCCAAACTCCAGGAATTCCAAGCTTTGGGAATTCCAAGTTTGGGAATTCCAGGTTCTGGGAATTCAGGGCAGCCCCAGATCCACGGGGGAGTCTGGGAATGAGTGAGGAAGGATAAAATGCTGGCAGTGCTGGCCTGGCTGGGACACCAGGAGCAGCTCTGGGACACCTGGAGGGCTCCAGGGCCACTCCAGAGGTTTTTTGGGATCAGGTTCCCTGCTTGCCACAGGGAATGTCAGCAGGCTGGAGGCATGAGGGGCTTTTCCAGGGATTCCTGAGGGGCAGGGATGGGCTCAGCAGGATCCCTAGGGGGCAGGTAAAGGGTTGGTGATGCTGCTGCTCCTGAGCTATTCCCGAATAATCCAAATCCATGGGAATGCTGGCCTGCAGCTCAGCTGTGCTCTGGGAGCACGTTGATTTGTAAAGCTGAAAACCTGGAAAATTAAATAATGCTGACCCCTAAAAAAACCCCAAAGCCTAAAGGATTTGGGGGTGGCACCTCTGAGGAAAGCAGAGCCTCCTCCATCCTTGCCTGCTGCCCAGCTGGGTTTGGTTTCTCAGGAAGGGGAAACAGCTCCTGGCCAAATTCCAAGAATTTGGCAATCCCACCCCAAAAGACAGCCCCAGCCTGGGATTGCAGCCTGGCACTTGTGGGCAGGCACAGCTCTGCTGGGAAGGGAGGGGGGCACTGCCAGGGAAAGGGCACGGGGAGGGAAAGGTGAGATTTGGGTGGGGCACGGGGGGGAGAAACTCCTGGGATGGGAATGGGAATGGGCACAGCAGCAGGAATGGGCACTGAGGTGGGAATGGGCACTGAGGTGGGAATGGGCACTGAGGTGGGAATGGGCACTGAGGTGGGAATGGGCACTGAGGTGGGAATGGCCACTGAGGTGGGAATGGGCACTGAGGTGGGAATGGGAATGGGCACAAAGGTGGGAATGGGCACTGAGGTGGGAATGGGCACTGAGGGTGGGAATGGGCACTGAGGGTGGGAATGGGAATGGGCACAAAGGTGGAAACGGGCACAAAGGTGGGAATGGGCACTGAGGTGGGAATGAGCACAAAGGTGGGAAAGGGAGTGGCCACAGCTCTGGGAATGGGAATGGCCACAGAGGTGGAACAGGAGTGGCCACTGAGGTGGGAATGGGCACAAATGTGGGAATGGGAATGGGCACTGAGGTGGGAATGGGAATGGGCACAGCTCTGGGAATGGCCACAACACCAGGAAGGGGAATGGGCACTGAGGTGGAATAGGAGTGGTCACAGCTGTGGGAATGGCCACTGAGGTAAGAATGGGAATGGCCACAGCTCTGGGAACGGGAATGGCCACTGAGGTGGGAACAGGAACGGCCACAAATTTGGGAACGGCCACAACACCAGGAAGGGGAATGGGCACTGAGGTGGGAATGGCCACTGAGGGAACAGGCATGGCCACAGCAGCAGGAATGGGAATGGCCCCACAGCTCTGGGAATGGCCACTGAGGTGGGAGCAGGAGTGGCCACAGCACTGGGAGCAGGAGTGGCCACAGCTCTGGGGACAGGAGTGGCCACAGCTCTGGGGACAGGAGTGGCCACAGCAGTGCCAGCTGTTGAGAACATTGCCATGGTTGAACAAAACAGAAATTGAAAAGTGCAAAGTGAAATGGTTTCAGAACAATCCAGCCTGAGACAGCAGGGGACAGTTTCAGGTGGCAGTTTGGGGACAGGATAGCCACTTGGAAGGACAGGAACTGAGGGAATCTCCATCAGGAGAGCCTGGACTGCAGGTGGAAGGAGCTCCAGGGTGACCCCTCTCACCTCAGTGACCTCAGCCCTCTCCAATCCCTGCCTGGTTCCCAGGAGCCACCACCCAGGCCTGGGACATCCCCAGGGATGCACAGCCTGGAGCTGGCCTGAATCCAGCAGGGAATTCCCTGGGGGAGTCCCCAGCACCTCCCTGCTCCCATTCCCACCTCTCCTGGAATGACACAGCTCAGACATGCTTGGGAAGCTCAGCTTGGAGCTTTTCCATGAAATAAAATTCCCAAAAAACCCCAAACCCCACAGCTGGCTGACACACAGGTGGGATATTTCCCTTTTCCCAAAGCTGGGAAGCAGAGAGGGCTGTGCCCTTCACACCTCCCCTGCTCTTTCCACAGCAAAAACCCAAAGGAAAAAAAAAAGGATTTTTTTGTTCCTATGGACAAGGAAGGTCACACAGATCCCAAATCCCAAGAGGGAAACGTGGATTCTATTTGAAAATGCAAGAAATTCCAGATTTCAGTTTTTCTTTAGGATAACAGAACCCTCAATGCAGCCACTTCCACACCAGAGTCCATGGAATCAATAAGAATCCCATCACTGCCAGGCCCCTGCTCCCAAAAAAAGCCAAAAAATTAAATGTTTTCCCTCTAAAAATACAGAACCACCACGGTAGTTTAGACAACTTCAAGATATCGTTTAAAACAAATAAATGCAGAATTTCAGCAGGGTTCCCTCCCTGAGGCAGGCAGCCTGAGCAACTTCCACTTCTGGGAGGGAAAAAAAGGCTGGAATAAAAATTCTGCTGACACTCAGGAGCATTTGTGGGTCTGGAAATGATTTTGCTGGAGTTGTGCAGCACAGCTTTGGCCCAGGCTGAAATTCCAAGGAATCCAGAGCAATCTGGGGGCTCATCCAGGCAAAAAAAATCACCTAAAGCCACCATTTTACCTCAAATTCTTCCTCGTTGTTTTCCTGCTCTGCTCACCCTGAACTGGGACTGGGAATTATTATTATCATTATTATTCCCCAATTATTATTAAAAGAGATACAAATATTATTTTAGAAAAAGTTATTTTCAAAATACCCACAGCTGGAGCTGCTCCAATTTTAAATCCCCCACAGCTGCAATCATTACATTAATAAATTAAATAAAAAAATAATTAATTAAAAAAAACCCTGCTAAATCCTTGTTACACCCCTCAGGCTTTGCGGGGAATTTGCAAATTCCTTGGATTTCCTTTGCCTGGAAGGCATCAGAGCTGGCTGAAGATTTTATTCATGAGAACCATTAAAGTGATGGAAAATCAGATTATAAAACTCATTTATTTAGATCAAGATGCTGATGGGTGATGCTGTGATGGGTTCTATGCACAATGGGAGACAGCAATTCCCAAGAATTATTCCCTGCATAAAACAAGCTCCTAAAACCTCCAGAGCTGCACCAAAACTGCATTTTTAAGCCCTGACAAAATAAATAATTAAAAAAAAAAGCAGGTAGAGAAAGAAATAATTTTGAAAATTCCAGTTAATAATTTAA
Source organism: Diglossa brunneiventris (assembly GCA_019023105.1). NCBI lineage: Eukaryota > Metazoa > Chordata > Aves > Passeriformes > Thraupidae > Diglossa > Diglossa brunneiventris. Next base: position 1,920,796 of record CM032375.1, read on the forward strand.
AATTATTAATTAACATAATTATTAAATTATTTAAAATAATTATGAAATAATTTATTTTAAAAATAAATTATTATTGAATGAATTATAGTTAAATAATTTAATTAATTAACATAACATTTAATAATTTAATTAATTAAAAGAATGTAAATATGGCAATAAATATTTTGAAATCCCAATAAAAAGTAATACAATTAAACAAATTATTATTAATAATATCAATTATTGTAATCACATTATTAATAATAAAACAACAAGAATAAAATAATAAAATTAAATACATTATAATAATGATAATAATAATTTGAAAAGCAGGTGGGAAAAAAAAAGAAATAATTTTAAAAAGCACTGGTGGAAATAATAATAATAATAATAATAATAATAATAATAATAATAATAATAATAATAATAATAATAATAATAATAATAACCATGTGGAAAAAATGAAAGATATTAAAAAGCACTGGTGATAATAATAAAGTAAAATAATAATACAATATAATAATAATAATAATAATAATAATAATAATAATAATAATAATAATAATAATAATAATAATAATAATAATAATTTTAAAAGCAGGTGAGGAAAAAAATTTAAAATCACGGATGGAGATGAAATGTGAACAGATCCTTGCTCCGGGAGCCTCCCAGCTCCCCGGCAAGCAGACCGAGGTTGGGAATATTTGAAGCGATTCCCGTTTCTGAGCCTCCTGCCGCGGCCGGGGGCGCGGAACGGGCGGGCCGGAGCTGCCCCGGGAGCTGCAGGGGGAGACCCGGGCAGAGCCGAGCCGGGCCGGGCCGGGGAAGGGAAGGGAAGGCTGGGCACAGAACAAAGGCTGCCATTTCCATTTCCATTTCCATTTCCATTTCCATTTCCATTCCAGCCCTTCCCCGGGCAGCAACACCAGCCCAGCTCTGCATTTCCAGCAGAGAAAAAAAAAAATCGCTGCGTGGTTCTTTGAGGTTCTATTTTAGCTCCCTCTGTCCCCAGGGGTGGAAGGGCTGCCCTGATTTCGGCAGGGACACAGCTCCTGTTCTTGCCGACAGCTGTTTTTAGGGATTTCGATGGGAATCACGTTTCCAACAGCCTGGTGTGTCGGCTGCTCCCGAGCTGCGTTTAACCCTTGTCAGGAAAGGAGAGGAGCTGTCCCCAGAGCAGGACAGGTCACCCCAAGGGTCCAAAGGGACATTCCATCCCCAGGACTGTCACTGCCACCCTGGATCTGGAAGGAGCTCGGGGATGGGGTGGTGAAGAACCGGGCATCGCTTCTTTCTACTCCCTCCCAACATCACAATTATTATTTATCAGCGTGTTTATTATTACCGTCACGTTTTATTTCAATTATTAAACGGTTTTCTCGCGGGTTTTCAATTATTAAGCGGTTCTCTCACTGCCACCCTGGATCTGGAAGGAGCTCGGGGATGGGGCGGTGAAGAACCGGGCATCGCTTGTTTCTACTCCCTCCTCCCAACATCACAATTATCATTATTATCAGCGTATTCACTATTACCATCACGTTTTATTTCAATTATTAAACGCTTCTCCCAGGGGCTTTGATTCTCTTCATTCTCCCATCTGGCTGAGGCCACGCCACAAGAGCTAACACAATATAATACAACATAACCACCAATAAAACACACACAAAACTCGCGGTTCTGCCATTACTCAGGGAAATATCTCATTTTAACAGGGAAATATCTCATTTAAGTCCCCGGGCCCCGCCCGTGCCCGGTGCCGGTACCTGCGGTCAGGAGCTGCATGGCGTGCGTGAAGGACGGGTCCAGGCTGTCCTTTTCTGCCATCAGCTCGGGCAGGTACTTGTTCTCGGGCTCCATCTTACCGGCGCCTGAGGCCTCGCCGGCTGCGGCCCCACCGGGCGGCGGCTGCGCTCCGCTGACGGCCCCGCGGGCCCCTCCGCCACGGGGCGCTCGGCGCGGCGGCGGCGCGCGGCCGCCGGGGCCCTGTCCCCGCGATAAGCGACCGGCGGGGTCGTCACGACGCTGCATGAGGCGGTGCCGGGGAGGGGAAGCGGGGGCCGGGCCGGGCCGGGCCGGGCCGGCGGACGGCGGCGGCGGGAGCGCAGCGGCCACACCGCAGCGGCCACACCGCCCGCGCAGCGCCCGGGCCGGAAGTGCCGCGCCGGAAGCTCCGCCCCCTCCCGGTGTCGGTGTCTGTGTGCGTGTGTGTCGGGGGGGGGGGATCCGCGGCGGGAGCGCCCCGCGCAGGCGCCGCGTGCCCCCCTGCGGGAATGGCGCGGTTGGGAGCGGCGGCGTGAGGGGAGCTGTAGATGATGGAGGCAGGGAATTGTGGATGTGGGGAGAGAATAATTCATCCAGTCCGCACGGCGCTGCTGTTGGAATTCCCCAACCGCGCCTCTAAATGCGGGGACTTCATCGCCTCCCCAAGCAGCCTCTCCCAATGTCTGGCCACCCACGGGGCGAAAAAATATTAATATCTACTGTGAATCTTCTCTGTTTCACCTTGAGGCCGTTTCACTCTTCACAGAGTAGAAAAGACCGGCCCTACCTCACCGCAAGCTACGGGCATTTTGTGCCTGGTTTTGTACGTGGTTTTGGCAGGGGCTTGTGGAGAGCAATGAGGTTTCCCTTAAGCCTGCTCTTAAGACTAAACCCCGCTCCCCCAGCCAAGGCATTTTCTTCGACCTTTCACGAGCCTTTGAGGGGCCCAAAACTGTGATAGAGTAAATAGAATCATAAAATCAAAGTTGTGAGAGAACCGACGATGGCACGGGGAGGGCGGGCGGGATTCGAACCCGCGGCCGCACGCGAACCGCCGCCCGCAGGACTCGAACCCGCGGCTCTGCCCGCACAGCGCCCCAGCCATGCCGCGCATGCGCGCTCCGCATTCCCGCCCGGCGGCGGCGCTGAGGTGCGGGAAGGGGCTGAGGGGCAACCGGGAACCGGGGACCGGGCCATGGGGACCGAGATTTGGCCTGCCCGGGGCACAGCGCTGCCCTGAGGTACAGGGTAGTGCCGCTGTGAGGGCTCTGCGTGTTCCCCGGCCTCCAGAGTCCAGCAGTGCCCTGTGGGAGCTGAACCTGCCCTCACGGTCCTGTGGGGCACAGCCCGCTCTGGGGGCGAGCCCTCGGTGTCCCTGAAGGACGAAGCTGCTCTTATCACAGTGCTGAAGAAGGAAAGAAAAGGGCGCTAAGGCCTGTGATTATCACAGTTTATGTGACTCCACTTACAACTTTGCAGAGCCATTAAACCCAGCAAAGTGGCACTGAGCAGCTTCTCTGTGTGTTTTGAGGGACAAAGGTTTGCTAGTTCCTTTTTTCTCACCCTCAGTTTTGCCCCTTCATGGATGATTCTTCGACTTTCTTCCCTGATGGGTTTGGACTTGGTGGCCCTTATGGGTCCCTTCCAACTTAAGGTATTCCATGATTCTATAAATGCAAAAAGGCTTTTTTGCAGGGGTTTCTGTTATTGTGTGTGGAGGCAGCACTTCACTAGCACACATTCCAGGCACTGCAGCTGCTTAAATTAGTATAAAACACAGCCCTCTATTAATAATTCGACAGTCAGAGCATGGGAAATGGGAAGCCAGCAGCGTTTATAATTGGGAAAATCGCACATCTCCTCCAGCCCGTGCAGGAAGCAAGGGATCCTTATCCCTTATCCCGGTTCCCAGATCCCGATCCCGGTCCCGGATCCCAGTCCCAGGTCCCAAATCCCAGTCCCGGTCCCGGTCCCGCCGCGGGCTCGGGGAAGCGGAAGCCGTGTGAACCCCCGGGCGGACCGAACCATTGACGGCAGTGGGGAGGAGCAGGCTGTACCACTGCGCTGGCGGGGGGGGATGCTGGCGTGGAAGGCTCCGTGTGCACGTGCGGCCAGAGGGCCGGTCCAAGTGCGCGGGGGCTGCGGGGGGGGGTCCGGGGGGACGGCCCGGGCCATACCAATGCCCAAGGAGGGGGAGGCCTGTACCATAGGTTATAAGGGGGGGGGTTGCTATAAAAGCAGCGGGATGGAAGGATGCATGAAGAGGGGGCACCTCCCACTAGAACGGGTTGCTCGAGGTATTATCTAACCTGGCTTCGAACAATTCCAGGCTCGGGGCATTCCACACCCTGTGCCAGTGCCTCGCCACGCTCATAGAGAGGAACTTCCTCCTAATACCTAACCTCTACTGTTGCCTGGCTTATCACTGCAGTTCGTGACGAAGGATCCCCCTCCGCTTTCCCTGGAGGCCCCTCCAGACACTGCAAAGTGCTGCGAGTTCCTCACGCAGCCCTCCATTCCCGGTTCCCCCCCCCCCCTTGCCTGGAATGGACGCGCCCAGCGCGCTGCCCCGGGGCGTGTGGGGGCGGACCGTACCACTGTGGCGGCCGTGGGTGTGAGGGGCGGGCCGTACCACGGGGCGGCGGGCGGGAGGGGGGGGCGCGGCCTGTGCGCGAGGAGCCGTGTGGCGGCGCGCGGGCTCTCGGTGTCTCCGGCCGGACCGGGCCCAGCGCAGCCCCAGCCCCGTCACGGGCCCCGCCGCCCGCCCGCGACCCTGCCCGACCCCGCCCGGCCCCCGGCCCGCTCAATGCCCACGGTGAGGGGGCAGCCCAGGGGCTTCGGGAGAACGGAGGGGAGCGGGGGAGGCCGGAGGCGCCGCCCCGGAGCTGGGGAACGGGGGGGAATCCCGGCTGTGTTCGGAGGGGATTCCCTGCTCTGAGGGGGCCTCTCTGGCCTGGAGAGTCTCCTTAGGCCCTTGTGGGTTGGTTTGGAGGGGGTTTTGTGCTCTGGGGGACAGTTTGGGAGGGTTTTAGGGCTGCAGGAAGCTGAGGCGTTGGTTTGGGATGGGCTTGAGGGTGCAGGAAGCTCCTTCTGGGCTCAAGGGCTCCTTTGGAGCGGGATTTGGGCCTCCACGAGGCTCTGCCTGGGTCCAGGGGCTTGTTCGGGGACTCCTTCCTGTTATGGAGGAAATTCCCGGCCTGTGCGGTTTGTTTGGGGGGCTTTGAGGGCTCCCTGCGTGCGAGGAGGGGCTCTGGGGGCAGCTCAGACCTGCGGGGTCCCTCCTGAGCTTGGGGGGCTGCACTGGGGGTCCACAGGTTGGGGACAGTGGCCCTGACCTGCAGCTTTGGGGGTCCCATTTCCCTGCAGGGCTGCTTTGGGGGGTCCCCCCTCACCTGTGGGATGTGGGGGGTTCAGTGCCCACCCCCAGCGTTGTGGGGGTCCCCAAACCCGCCTTGCAGCCGGTTTTGGGGGGGGTGCTCAGGAAAGGGGGGCATTTCTTGGGGGATTGAAACAGGGAGGCTGCAGGAGGGTTGAATTTGGAGTTTGCACCTGGTTTTGGGGGAATTTGCACCTGGTTTTGGGGGGAATTTGGGCCTGATTTTTGAGGGGGTTGCACCTGGATTTGTGGGGAATTTGGGCCTGATTTTTGAGGGGGTTGCACCTGGATTTGTGGTGAATTTGCGCCTGGTTTTGGGAGGAACTTGCACCTGGTTTTGGGGGAATTTGGGCCTGGTTTTGGGGGATTTTATCTGTTTTTTGGGGGCTTTTAACCTGGTGTTGGGGGACATTTTGATCAGTGTTTGAGGGGAGGGGTGTGTTACCGATTCCTGTGTGGATGAGGAACAAGTTTTTGGGGTGGGAAAGGGAAACCTCGAGGTGATCTGTAAAGGGTGTGAAGGGGTTTTGTTTTTGCGTTCAGGGCTGGAAAGAGCTGGGGGATGCCGTTTCTCAGGCTGCAAGGGGGGCAGGAAAGGAAGGGGGTGTCAGGATGTGGTGGTTTTCCTGGGCTGGGAACGGGGGCAGGGCTGTGGGGCCGGTTTGTCTGGATAAAGGGCTGCCCTGTGGGATTTGGGGCTGGGAAAAAGCCGGGGTGGGGGGGAGCCGATGGATTCTGGGACGAGCAACGCCTCGGGAAAAGTCCTGCGAGTGACCTGCGGGAAGGTCTGAGTCAGGGAGGGGAGGATTTCTGGGCAGTGTCAGCTCGGGGCTGAGCTTTGGGGATCTGGGGGCTTTGCAGGCCAGGTGAGGCTGTGGGGAAGTGCTGGAAGTGTTTTCCTTCTGTCTCATGATGGTTCCTGGGTGTGATTAGTCACGATCTGCATTTTCTCCCGGGGCAGTGTGTGCTCTCTGCTGGTTTCGGGGTGAGGAGGAGGAGGAGGAAGGCAGAAATTTGGCTTTGAAAGGTTCCTGTATAAATGGAAACTCGCCTCGAAACTCCCCGAATGAACCAGGCAGGGTCTGACTCAGAACTGCAGTTAGGATTTAAAGGAGAGGGGAAAAAAAATTAAATAAAAAATAAAGAGAAACCCACCACTAGCAGCAGCCAGAAAACTCTGTCTCCTTGTGACTCAACATGTAGAAATACTTGGATTTAATCAACTCAGCTGGAGCTAAGGTAGGAGTGAGGATGCACAGCCAGGAATGTGGGTCTTACTCGGGGTCTGGTTGTGATTTTTAATTAAAAAAAAATAAAAATACCTGATAAACTTCAGAGAGATGAATTCCCTGCAGAGCTCCATCCTCCTGTTCCCCAGTGCAGTGCTCACACCTCTCCCTGTGGCAGGGCAGAGCTCAGGGTGCTCCTGCCTGGACTTTGCCCCCTCTGGAATTCCGGGGCTGCTCCCTGTGGAGCACATCCAGGGGGTTCGGGGGAAGGAGCTCTGGGGGTGCAGGGCAAGCAGGGAGTGCCAGGATGAGAGGGAATTCCAGGATGAGAGGGAATTCCAGGATGAGAGGGACACCTCCACATCCTGACACCCCTTTCCTTTCCCTCCAGCCTGAGAAGTTTCACCCCCAGCTTTTTCCAGCCCTAAACACAAAAAAACCCCTTCGATCTTCACAGCCCACCTCGAGGCTTCCCTTTCCCACTGACAGAAATTTGGAGGTGAGGGGAGAGTTCCCAGTGAGGTGATGAGGGATGGGATGGAATTCCCAGAGAAGCTGTGGCTGCTCCATCCCTGGAAATTCCCGAGGCCACCTGGAGTCGCTTTAATCCACCTGAGCCACGTCCAAATTGTGTTTGTGGGTGGAAAAGCCCCATTTTCAGGGGCAGAGGGGTGTTACTGATTCTGTGTGGATGGGGAGCAAGTTTGATATAAGGGTGACTTTTCTGAGGCTGCAGGGGGCAGGAAAGGAGGAAGGGTGTCCAGGATGTGCTGCTTTTCCTGGGCTGGGTGCTGTGGGTGCCTCTTGGCAGCTCCTGTGAGCATTGGAAATCAGCCCCATGCCCTGGAGCTTGCTCTTTTTGGGGCACCTCTTAAATAAGAATATCGAATGCCTTTAGAGTGAGCCTGGTATCATCTCGCAGCTTTGTGCTGATTGTGAGGGGCTCAGCAGTGTGAAATGTCCTTTCCCAGCCCTCCGAGCTCTGCAGGTTGGCTCCACTGTTACTTGTAGCTTTTTTGTTGCCCCTTGTTTCTCTTAAAGCAGTTCAGCTCTTTGCTCTCAGGCTGAAAAGCGAGCTGTGCCCCTGAGGATGGGCCGTGCCTGGGAACAATTGGGACTTTGTGGAGGGCAGTGACATTTATCAGTCAGCCGCAGGCTCAGCTGTCAGCCTGCTTTAACTCCTCAGCTCCAAACCCAGCAGAGCTGGATGGAAACTCGAATCAGGGAGATGAGCAGGGTGTGAGTGACTCAGCTCTGCAGTTTCTGTGTTTTCTGGGTGATTTCTGAAGTTGCTTTCAAGTCCTGCTCCGCTCGTTAATGGGCTTTTGCTGCTGGGTTTGATATTTGGGGTGAGAATGTTTAGGCTGAGCTGTTGATCAGGCAGGACCTTGTTTTCAAAGCTCAGCTTAGACAACTCAGCCTTCTGAGTTTTAGGAAGGACTTATTGATGTCGCAAACAAATTGCTGAAAGTAATTTTTGATTTCACTTGAATATAATTCTGTGGTTTAAACAGGATTGGAGCTCAAGTTTTAATTTTTTTTTTTTTTTTTTAGCAGAGCCTTTTGCTTTTGACTTCAAACACTTTAAACAACTTTGACTTCAAACACTTTTAGCAACTTTCAACTTTTTGGGTATGGAATGCAAATACCATTCAAACATCTCCTTTAAAAAACTGAAATGATGGGTGGAGAAGGTGTTGTTTTTTTTTTTTAAAGAATAATCCCACTGTTAGAGCAGCATTAACAGGGAAGAGCATGAAGCACTTTCCTAGAAGAATTGTGGCAGTGTCCAGCTATTCCCAGTGTTCCCAGGGTGATTTTCCCACCCATTCCCGTTCACCTTTGGTGGGAGCTTTGCCTCAGGCCTGTGCTCCCCCTGGGCAGGTGACAATTGTCACCATTCCCTGAAGTGTCACTCGTGTCACTCGAGGCTTCTTTGAGGCTTTCTCGTTCCTGCTGGGGCAGATCCGTATCTGCAGAGGAAGCGAGTGAGTCAGCCCCGAACTGGGAGGGACTGGGAGGGAGCTGCAGCCGCCCGCGGGGGTGGACAGGGTGGAACAGTGAAATTTGTTGACCTCACCCCTCTCCAGGCACGTGTCAGTCTGAGCGAGCTTCCTTCAGCCAGGAGTTCACCCAGAACCGTTTCATTCCAGGGTTGTTTTCTCCTTGAGAGGATGTGTTAGAATTTTTTTTTTTTTTTGGTTCTGGCTGATTTGTGGTTTAGGTTTTAAAGCTCCTTTTGGAGGTCTCTGGTTTGTTTCACGTGGAAAATGGTGCAGGTGAAATATTTTGGCAGTGCAGGGATAGAGAGGGGAATTTTTAGGAAGGGGAAGTAAAACCTGGCATGGGCAGAGTGGCAGGAAAAGCCAAAATCCTGAGGGAGGAGAGAAATCTGATGGGATCCGTTTGTGGGGCTGATTTCACGTGTGGAATTCCAGAGGTTTCACAGAAAGGGAAAATCCAGCAGCTCATGGATTCAACATGGATCCTCCCTTAGAGGAACAAAATGATTTGGGATTTGTCATCCTCCCTTAGAGGAACAGAATGGTTTGGGATTGCTCATTCTGCCTTAGAGGAACAAAATTATTTGGGATTGCCCGTTCTCCCTCAGAGGAACAAAATGATTTGGGATTGCTCATTCTCCCTTAGAGGAACAGAATGATTTGGGATTGCCAATTCTCCCTTAGAGGAACAGAATGGTTTGGGATTGCCCATTCTCCCTCAGAGGAACAGAATGGTTTGGGATTGCCAATCCTCCCTTAGAGGAACAAAATGATTTGGGATTGCCAATTCTCCCTTAGAGGAACAAAATGATTTGGGATTGCCAATTCTGCCTTAGAGGAACAAAATTATTTGGGATTGCTCATTCTCCCTTCGAGGAACAGAATGATTTGGGATTGCCCATTCTCCCTCAGAGGAACAGAATGGTTTGGGATTGCCAATTCTCCCTTAGAGGAACAGAATGGTTTGGGATTGCCCATTCTCCCTCAGAGGAACAGAACGATTTGGGATTGCCTGAGGCCCTCCCAAGGATCCTTTCAATTCCGAGTAACAAATTAGCAGCAGCGCTGTGCATCCTGTGCCCCGGGGCGTTGGAAAGGGCATCCCGGTGCCCTTTCCAGGGGGATCCCGGTGCCCTTTCCAGGGGGATCCTGTTCTGCAATCCCTGCAATCCCTGCAGGCTGCAGCTGTTCCAGGCTGTTCCTCTCCCCCTCTCTCCTTTTGGTGGAACTGGGAATTCCTCACGCTGTCATTCCTTGGGTTTCCTTTCCCCTGGCTCTGCTGGAGTCTCAGATTTAGGAATCCTAAATTGGGGGTTGTGGGTGTTTGGGGTTTCACTCCCAGCCGTCTCCAGCTCCTGTCAAGGCCAGGAATTCATTTCTCTCCTGATCAGTTGTTACCTTAATTAATGTGTGCTGCTTAATGCCTGCCCTACCCAGAGGTTTTCAGCTTATTTTTGCCCGTTTCAGAAGAAATTCCTCTCAAATTTACCTCGGATCAGGCTGGGAGTGAGGGGAGGGATCTGAGTGTGCGTTCAGTTAAAAAATCCCCAAATCCTTCCCACGTGCACAGGTGGCACCTGGATGGGGCAGGGGGCACCTGGATTGGTCAGATCACACCTGGATGGGGCAGGGGGCACCTGGATGGATCAGATCACACCTGGATGGGGCAAGTGGGACAAGGATGGGGCAGGGGGCACCTGGATTGATCAGGTCACACCTGAATGGGGCAAGTGGCACCTGGATTGATCAGATCACCCCTGGATGGATCAGATCACACCTGGATGGATCAGGTCACCCCTGGATTGATCAGGTGGCACCTGGATTGATCAGGTGGCACCTGGATTGATCAGATCACACCTGGATTGATCAGATCACCCCTGGATTGATCAGATCACCCTGGATGGATCAGGTGGGACCTGGATTGCTCAGGTCACCCCTGGATGGATCAGAGCTCCCCGATGGCACCAGCAGGAGCTCCCTGCAGGCCCCTCCTGGCAGCCCCAGGGACAGATGTCCATCCCCAGCTGTTTGTCCTGCTGGCTCTCTGCTTTCCCTCCCTTTTCCAGCCCAGCCTTGTCACTTTTTGGTTCCTCTCCCTGCCTTATCTCACTTTCTGACTAGAAAATCTGAAGGTTAATTGGCTGGAAAGCCACCACAGACCTGCTTACAATTTATTCTCATCCCTTCTTTTGGGATTTTGAAGTGCAGATTTACTCGGTGACACAGGGACAGAGAATTTTTAAAATATTTACTTGGAAAAATCAAAAGTTGTAAACAAAATTTTTAATTTTCTTAATTAGAAGCCTGATTTTTCTATTTAAACTCAATATCTGTCAGCAACCCAAACTTTTAAAATTAGCCTTGTGTGCTGCATCAACTCCTTATCATGCTGGAAATAACTTTTTTCAGCCTTAAATACAGTGTTTTATTAAAACCACATTTTTTAATCACTCCTGAGCTAGGAGCTAATTAAATGCTTCAGGAATATTCCTTTGGGAAGGGGAGCTGCTGTCACTCCTGCTTTTCAGAGGAGCTGCTGACTCCTTGCCACTCTCTGCACCCATGGAAATGAAATATTCCACTTTTGAATCACTCAGTAAATTGTTTGTACAACTGCCTTTTGAAATAATTGGGGTGAAATTCCCTCTTTGGTCCAAAAATGACCCTGATTTGATACAAATTCCAGGGCAAAAATAAAGAACTCTGGCTGAAGCTCTTCCAACCAAATCTGGTGCTGAGGAGAAAATCTAGGAATGGAAATTCTCCTTTCTCCTCATTCTGCCATTCAATTATTTATAAAAACATTTTTTTGTTAGCCTTAATTCAATCCTAATTGGACTTTCTTAATTTTCTATGATCTGGGAGAGAATTAATTGATAAATGAATAAATTGATCAAGGCTCGATGTGTTTGGAGGGGATTTTTCCATCCTGTGGGTGAAACATTCCAGGATTCCAGGTGGAAATTTGGATTTCAGTCCCTCAGAGGTGCCTTGAGGTGATTGAGAACAGCTTTTTCTTTACCTCTGGCCAGCTAATTAATATCATTTTTGGCACTCAAAACTGTGCTTTAAGGGAATAATTGCTGTTCTTTGGGTGGTTTTGGACTCAGTGGCAGTGAAAAAGGGAATTTGGTGGTGTTTAATATGGAGGTGTTTAGTTGGTGGTGTTTAATTTGGTGGCGTTTAATTTGGTGGTATTTAATTTGAGTTTTGGACTCAGTGGCAGTGAAAAAGGGAATTTGGTGGTGTTTAATTTGGTGGTGTTTAATTTGGTGGTGTTTAATTTGGTGGTGTTTAATTTGAGTTTTGGACTCAGTGGCAGTGAAAAAGGGAATTTGGTGGGGTTTAATTTGATGGTGTTTAATTTGAGTTTTGGACCCAGTGGCAGTGAAAAAGGGAATTTGGTGGTGTTTAATTTGGTGGTGTTTAATTTGGAGGTGTTTAATTTGAGTTTTGGACTCAGTGGCAGTGAAAAAGGGAATTTGGTGGTGTTTAATTTGAGTTTTGGACTCGGTGGCAGTGAAAAAGGGAATTTGGAGGTGTTTAATTTGCAAGTGAGGCTCTCATTAAACACTGGGCACTCCTGGGATGGGGAGTTTTGATTTATTCCTAATTCTCCTCTCTCAGCTCTGCCACCTTGACTTTCCAAACCCACTCGTGGCTCTGTGATTTCTGTGATTCCTGCCTGATTTCAGCCTTTTTTCCCTCAAAAAAGAAAGAATTACTCCATCAACTCCATCAGCAGCAATTCCTTGCCTTCATTATTTTGAAAAGCACTGATAATTTAATATTTAATTTAATATTTCACTCCTGATTTGAGGTGCTTTGGGATAATTCTCATTTTCACCCCCCTCAATTTCATGGCTTTGTTCCATCCTTTATTGCTGGAATTTTGTATTTGGAATTTTGGCTTTTCAAACTGAGAGCTGGGGCTGCTTTTAAAGGCCAGGTCTGTAAATAGAGATAAGGCAGAGAATAACCCAAAGTTATTCTGGTTAGAACTGAAATAATTGAGAATAACTAAATTTCTGGGGGAATATTTCGAGTTGGGTGAAATTTATCTGCTAGCAGGAGCTGAAATTTATTTGGTTATTTTTTAATTATTATTTTAATTTGAGTTTTTTCACAATATTTATGATTAGACCTATCAGAACTTTGATTTATTTGGGGTTTTTAAAATTATTGTTTTAATTTGAATTTATTCACAATATTTATGATTAGGTCTATCAGGACTTTGATTTTTTTTTAATTATTATTTTAATTTGAGTTTATTCACAATATTTATGATTAGGCCTATCCGGACTTTGATTTATTTAATTTTTTTTAATGATAATTTTAATTTTAGTTTCTCTGGGGGGGATCATTCTGGGCACAGAATCCCCCAACACTTCTCCCACTTTTTCCCCCATTCCAGGTGTTTCCATTATTTATCATTAGGCCTAAATCACTTTGATTTATTTGTGGTGTGTTTTTTTGTGTTGTGTTTTTTTTAAATTATTATTTTAATTTTAATTTATTCGCAATATTTAAGATTAGGCCTATCAGAACTTTCATTTATTTGGGGTTTTTTTAATGATTATTTTATTCACAATATTTATGATTAGGCCTATCAGAACTTTCATTTATTGGGGGTTTTTTTAATGATTATTTTATTCACAATATTTAAGATTAGGCCTATCAGAACTTTCATTTATTTGGGTTTTTTTTTAATGATTATTTTATTCACAATATTTATGATTAGGCCTATCAGAACTTTCATTTATTTGGGGTTTTTTTAATGATTATTTTATTCACAATATTTATGATTAGGCCTATCTGGACTTTGATTTATTGGGTTTTTTTTGTATAATAATTTAAATTTGAGTTTCTCAGGGGGGATCATTCTGGGCACAGAATCCACCAACACTTCTCCCACTTTTCCCCCCATTCCAGGTGTTTCCATTATTTATCATTAGGCCTAAATCACTTTGATTTATTTGTGGTGGTTTTTTTGTGTTGTGTTTTTTTTAATTATTATTTTAATTTTAATTTATTCACAATATTTAAGATTAGGCCTATCAGAACTTTGATTTATTTGGGGTTTTTTTAATGATTATTTTATTCACAATATTTAAGATTAGGCCTATCAGAACTTTGATTTATTTGGGGTTTTTTTAATGATTATTTTATTCACAATATTTATGATTAGGCCTATCCGGACTTTGATTTATTTAATTTTTTTAAATGATAATTTAAATTTGAGTTTCTCAGGGGGGATCATTCTGGGCACAGCACCCACCAACCCTTTTCCCTGTGTTTTTCCCCCACTGCAGGTGTTCTGTTGGAGGATCCTTGGCACATTTATGGCGATTCTGAGCGTCAGGGCAGACTTCTGCCAGGCCCAGCACAGCACCCTGGCTGCCAAGTGAGCTCAGGGGGCTCCCCAACCTCTTTGTGCTGCCACAATTCCCATTTTTTTTATTTTTTACCCTCCCAAGACTCCGGGACCCGGCTCAGATTTATGGGATTTCTCCTGGCCCTTGGCAGCAGATTCCTGGCACTGACTCTGGCCCAGGAAAAAAGCAAGAGGAGACAAAACCCTGCCCTCACCTCACCAGTGCCTCCATGTAGGACAGGCTGCCCTGCCTGTGCTCTGCTCTGGGAATTTTGGGAGTCTGAAGGATACCACCCCGCCAGCAATTGAGGATTTGGAAGCAAACCTGCTTTTTCTAGGAGCAAAAATTGAGGAACAAACCCATCAAAGCAAGCTCTGATCAATCCCAGGCATATTAGTGCTCTTTTTGATGTTTTCTGCTGTGAAACGTTTCCAAGGTCATTGATTTTTTTTTGTTTTGTTTTTGTTTTATTTTGCCCCTCTTTATTTTGATTTTTTTTTTTTTTTTTGGGGTTTTTTTTTTTTTTGGCCCCTCACACAATTTTTTTTTGCCATTATGAACCGTCCAGCCCCCGTGGAAATTACTTATGAAAATCTGCGTTTCCTGATCACTCACAACCCAACCAATGCAACCCTCAGCAAGTTCATAGAGGTAAGGAGTCCAAAAAATTCCCAAATCCCTCAAAATTCCTGGCCAAGAATCTGCTGACCAGTCCTTCCTCACCTCTGGAGGGAAATTTAAGGGTTTTTGTCTTTATTTTCCACATTCTCTTCACAGTATGAGAATCACTGCTGATTTTTTTCTCAATTCCTGCATTTTTTGGCTTGGATGAGCTTCAATTTTGAGATACAAACCTTGCCATCAAGGATTTAATCCTTGGACAAAAATGAGTCCAAAAATTCCCAAATCCCTCAAAATTCTTGTCCAAGAATCTGCTGACCAGTCCTTCCTCACCTCTGGAGGGAAATTTAAGGGTTTTTTGTCTTTATTTTCCACATTCTCTTCACAGTATGAGAATCACTGCTGATTTTTTTGTGAATTCCTGCATATTTTGGCCTGGATGAGCTTCAATTTTGAGATACAAACCTTGCCATCAAGGATTTAATCCTTGGACAAAAATGAGTCCAAAAAATTCCCAAATCCCTCAAAATTCTTGTCCAAGAATCTGCTGACCAGTCCTTCCTCACCTCTCAGTACCTGTTACTTGAAATTTAAGGGGTTTTTTTGTCTTTATTTTTCACATTCTCTTCACTGTTTGAGAATCACTGCTGATTTTTTGTGAATTCCTGTCCTTCCTCACCTCTGGAAGGAAATTTAAGATTTTTTTTTTGTCTTTATTACTCACATTCTCCCCACAGTATCAGGAGAGAATTCACTGGTATTTTATTTCCTGAATTCCTGCATTTTTTGGCTCGGATGAGTTTCAATTTTGGGATATAAACACATCTCCCTCTCCATCAAAGCATCCTTAGACAAAATATTGGGTTCAAACAGAAACATTTAGGTTAAAAATACAGGGAATTCCTGTCTGGGAGGGGCTGGGATGGAATTCTCTGAGGATCCCTGGAAATGCCCCAGGCCAGTTTGGTGTCCCCAACCAGAGGAGTGTAACTGGGTCCCCACCCAAACCACCCCATTATAAAAATATTTTAATTTTTTGACTCTAAATGTTCTTTTTCATTAAGCCATGCACTGTTTTTAATAAATAAATCAACCATTGCTGAGTTAAGAGTTGGAGCTGAGCTTTCTCCTCCCTCAGAAAATGAAATACAAATTAAATTTATGTTCACAGGATGGGTTATTTAACTCCAGTGTCTAATTAAGAAAAGATACTTAGATTATTGTTTTCTTTTAACTCAATAATTGATCTTTTGAAGCTTGTAATGTGGACTTGTTTGTCTAATTACAAAACATCACTTAAACCTATGAAGAAGAAGGTAAAGAAGAGCAAATTGCTTCTACCTTAAAACTTCTATTTTGCTTCATATTTATTTTTATATT
Source organism: Diglossa brunneiventris (assembly GCA_019023105.1). Classification (NCBI taxonomy): domain Eukaryota; kingdom Metazoa; phylum Chordata; class Aves; order Passeriformes; family Thraupidae; genus Diglossa; species Diglossa brunneiventris. The sequence continues at coordinate 1,936,520 of CM032375.1, forward strand.
CTAAAATCTTCAAGTTTCTTTACTTTGTGATATTACACACTTATAATCTTAGTACTATCAATTAATTTTAGAACAAGTTAATTAATTTGTTCTATGACTTTAGGTTCTCCTGTGGCTCTGTGCCTTTGAACAGAGAACATTTAAAATTCTCATAATCTAGGATTTTAACACACCAATTATTGAGAATTTTTATTTAGAATTTCCTCCCTTTTCCAGCACTCTCTGCAATGGATATTCCTACAAATTCTGAGGTGCAATTCAGCCCCCAAACAGCAGTGGAAATTCTGATTTTTGAGCCTTCAGAGCGAGCTGGAGCAGCTTTTGTTTGATCCTCTGGTTCTTTATCTGGCACCGAGTGCTACTTTTAGTGCATTACCAGGAAGCTGGAGCATGGTGGGGTGTGTGTTCTGTTCCTCCCTGCCTCCAAATGTCAACACTGGCTGAAGCAAACAGTCCCAGGCTTCTATTTAAAGAGGAGAAGAAGCTGCATGGAGCATTTAAGCAGCTATTTTAGTGCTCCTATAATTGCAATTTTGCTCTTGTAATTGCAATTTTCCTCTCATAATTGCAATTTTACTCTCATAATTCCAATTTTTCCCCCCCTCAGAAACGTTTCTCATTTTTTCCTGTCCCTTTTAAATCTCACAAATTTTATTCCTTGCTCCTTCCACGTGCACACACTTTGCTGCCCTGAAAATGTGGAAAATGTTGATTTTTCTAGCTGATAAAAAGAAATTTTTCATTATTCAGTGCTCAGGTGTTTTCCTTTCTCTTCCAGGAGCTGAAGAAGTACGGGGTGACAACCTTGGTGCGAGTTTGTGATGCCACTTATGATCAAGCTCCAATCGAGAAAGAAGGAATCCAAGTTCTAGTGAGTTGCCTTTAAAACTGGCTAAAAATATGAATTTTCATCTCTAGAACTTGTGGGGATCTCTTCGGTGCTTGGGGATGGTCCAGCATGGCCAAAAAAATTTAGCACCAGGTAAAGGTGGTTTGAAAAACTCAATGGATTTTTGTGTGGTTTTTGGATTTGTTGAGATATTTTGTGTGTTCTTTAGGGATTATTTTGGTGATATTTGGTGCTCAGCCCTGTGGTTGAAGCTTGTTTGGTCCTTGTCTCTGGCCCCACAGCATTTTTTGGCTTTGCTGTTGGTTTTCTCAGCATGAGGATAAAATTCCCTCTCCTTTGCTCTTGTAGAAAGTGCCACTTCTGAGCCTGTGGGTGACAAATTGCTACAAATTTCTGTGGCAGGAGAGAACCATGGAGTCCTGGAATGTTTTGGGTTGGAATCCCTGAAGTTCATCCACACCATGGCCAGGGACACTCCCAATTAATTAAAAACCACTCCAGATTAATCCAACCTGGCCTTGGACACTCCTGGGGCAGCCACAAATTCTCTGGGAAATCCATCCCAAAATACCCTCCTGACCCCTGAGTTGCCACAAATCTGTGTGACAGGAGGGAACCATGGAATCCTGGAATGTTTTGGGTTGGAATCCTTAAAATTCATCCACACCATGGCCAGAGTGTGGATGAACTATCCCAATATCCAGATTAATCCAACCTGGCCTTGGACACTCCTGGAGCAGCCACAAATTCTCTGGGAAATCCATCCCCAAAACCCCTGGGACAGCCACGAATTCTCTGGGAAATCCATCCCAAAAACCTCTCCTCACCCTCAGAGGGAAGAATTCCTCCCAAAATCCCCTCCTGAGCCCTGAGTGGAGCTCAGCAGGTGGAATTCCTGCCCTGCTCACTCACATTGCCATTGTGCAATGGTGTCTGGCTGACCCAGGGAGGTTTTTTTAAGAGGTGTGTGCTCACCCCGAGCTTCCAGGCAGTGTTTTTCCAGGCAATACTTGGGAATTATTAGAGTAACTGATAAAATCAGTTTATTTTGTTGGAGTGAGTAGTAACACCCTGGTGTTGTGAGGGGAGAAATTGCACCTCAGCCTTCCTGCAGCTTTTTGTGGCTCAGCCACAGGAAAACTCCTGCAGTTTTCCATGAGGGGAAAAAAAAATTATTGTGGCTTATAAATGAAAATTGCACATCCAGGTCAGTCAGGTTTCTTGGCTGCTACAGGAAAAATGTGGTTTTCCATGAGGAAAAGAAAATTTTATTGTGGCATATGAGTGAAAATTCCACATGCAGGTAAGTCAGGTTTTGTGGCTTCCACAGGAAAAATGCAGTTTTCCATGTGGAGAAAAAATTTTTATCCTGGCATATCAGTGAAAATTCCAGGTCCAGGTCAGTCAGGTCTTGTGGCAAAACTCCTGCAGTTTTCCATGAGGAGGAAAAAAAAAATTTCTATGGAGAAAAAGATTTTTATCCTGGCATATCAAATTCCCCATCCAGGTCAGTGAGGTTTTGTGGCTTCCAGAGGAAAACTCCTGCAGTTTTCCATGAGGAAAAGAAAATTTTATGGTGGCATATGAGTGAAAATTTCACGTGCAGGTCAGTCAGGTTTTGTGGCAAAACTCCTGCAGTTTTCCATGAGGAGAAAATAATTTTATTGTGGCACATCAGTGAAAATTCCATGTGCAGGTCGGTCAGGTTTCCTGGCTCCCAGCCCTGCAGAGCTTTTATTCCAGTTCCAGGCAGCCACGTGGTTGGAAAAGTCCCTCCTTGCAGGGCTGCCCTCTGGAGTTGTGTTTTTCCTCCTTCCAGGGGACACTGGGACACTCCTCAGAGGCTGGGAGGATTAAATTCAATTTAATTTGTGCTGTGCAATCCCTCTGAGCCCTGAGTTAAGCTAGGGCTTGGGAGGGAATTCCTGTTCCAGAGGGGAAATTCTTCCCAGGGCAGCTCTGGGATGGAATTCCCGCCTTCTCCAGGCCCTGGAGTTTGTGTTTCTAAAATAATTCAGAGTTTTGGGTTTTTTTTGCTTCTCAGGAAGAATTAAAACCTCAATTTTGAACCGAAAGCTGCTCTTAGAGGAAGCTTTGCTTAAAAAAAAACCAACAAAAAACCAAAACTGGAAATGGGGTTTGCTGCAGCTGTGCCCTGGTGTGGAGAGCAGAATCTCCTGTTTGGAGATATTTCAGCCTAAAAAGCCTCAGGACACTGCTCCAGGAGGGAGATAAATCCAGCTCCTTTTCCCCATGAATTCCTGCTTTTTATTTTGCAGCCAGAGTCCTCTTGCTGCTCTGAAATGGGATTGAGTAACCCCCAGCTGAGAAAATAACACCTCGCTATTTCAAGCTAATATTTGCCTGTGAAAAATAACATTCAACATTAAAAACACAGCCTGGGGCAAGATTAGTGCCTCTTTTAGCACCATTTAATGTCTATTTTAGCGCTGCTGAGGTCAAAAATGTGGTGAAACCCCTGAAAATGGAAATGTTTTGGCAAACCTGGGAGTGGGTCGTGGGTAAAATGTGGTGGCTCGAGAGTTTTTTCCCCAGAAGGCAGAAAATAGGGAATGAGCTGATCCTGGGGCTGGGCTGCAATTCCCTGCAGGGATGGATTTAATTCCTTGGGATGCACAAAATTCAGGAACACAAAATCAGGAAAACCAGGAGGGTTTTGGTTTTTCTGTGAGGATTTTGGCGCTTTTTGGCTTCCAGAGGGGCTGTGGTGGCTTTGTTCATCTTCAGTATTTTTTATATTTTTTCTGAGAGGATTTTTGGTACTTTTTGCCTTCCACAGGTGTCTTTGTTCATCTTCATGATCCAAGGGATATTTCCTTGTCTTTTTCTCACTCTGATTTATTGGATCAGATTTTTTTACCTTCTGTTGGACCCCCTCCAAGAGCTACCACCAGGATGGCACAGGGAGGTGGAAATGCCCCTGGCTGGAGGTGGAAATTCCTTGCTTGGAATTCCTTGGAGCTCCTAATTCCAGTATTTTTGAAGAAAAACTTCTTCATCCCCTCAAAGTTCTGTCACTTCACCACCTGGGTTGCCATTCCTGGAGCTGTTGTGCCATTCCAAAAAAAGGAAAAAAATGATAAATCCATTTCCTGCCTCTCCCCCTTTGTGCAATCCTGGTTTTTAATCACTGTGCACCTCAGAATTTGCTTTTTTTCCCCTGTCCAACAGGAACCCAGAGGTGGCAGAGCTCAAAATAAGGAAAAAATCCTGCAAAACTTTGCTGCATTTCCCTCCCTGATGCTAGAATTTTTTTTTTGTCTCTGTGTTTTATCAGTGCTGGGATTGATTCAGGCCAGCCCAGGAGTTGTGTGGATAGGAAGGAAAAGATTTAATTTCAATTAAACACAGAAAATCCTCTTTCAAAAGCAGCATCCTGCTGTCTGTCCCTCTCTTCCTGGGACAGGGGGTGCCACAGACCTAAAATAACCCAGCAGCACTGTGGGATTGGCTGGAAAATCCCATAAAAACCTTTTATTAGAAAGAGCAAATTTTGATTTGTGATTTTATTCCTGTGGCCTTTCCCTTTGCTGTGTTGTCTCAGATATTTTTAATTTTCCAAGTACTTTAACAAAGGACTTCTCTGCACTCTTCAGGCTCGGTGAATTAATCCCATATAAAATTATATTGGTATTTTTGGGGGTTTTTTTTTACTGAACTCCCACCTCACAGCACATTTCAGAATGAAAACTCTGGTGGTTTGTGCTGTTTTCAGGTTCCAGAGGATTTTATTTCATCAGAACCTCTCCTTAAAGTGCTCCAGAAAAAGAGATTTTTAGTCCTAAAGAGGGGAGAGGGCTCTTTTTAAAGGAATTTCCTTCAATTTTCAGAGGTTGTGGAATAATCCAGGACCCTGCCATGAGTTTTGCTGCTAAAATACATCACAATCATCTGAAGAAAAGTGCTAAATAATTACTAAATACTATTTTTTTCCCCTTTACATCCTTTCTCCAGCACTCCCCGCATCCAAGAAAATTAGAAACTGTGGGATGTTGTGCTTGGGCCTGAAAGGAATAATGTAAAATTCCAGGAAAGTTGTGTGAGGGAAAATGAAAGCTGCTTCAATGGCAAAAATATCAAATTTTAATTTTTGATATTTAATATAGCCTGGATTTAATGGGGGCTGCCCCTTCAACAGTGAAAAATGTGAATTTCTGCCATTATTTGAGCACCTTTCTGCTCATAAAAGTGGGGATTTTTTTCAAATTAAAAACACCCAGGTGTTTGGGAACTCCCTGAATTCCTGGAGGAGCTGCTCCTCTGGAATTGGGAATTTTTTAGGAGCATCTTCACCCCCTCAGAGCCTGGAGCACGAATGGGATTTTCAGAGGTGCCACAGCCACCAGCACAGCAAAAATATCAATTTTTGATTATTGATATTAAATATATCCTGGATTTAATGGGGGCTGCCCCTTCAACAGTGAAAAATGTGAATTTCTGCCATTATTTGAGCACCTTTCTGCTCATAAAAGTGGGGATTTTTTTCAAATTAAAAACACCCAGGGGTTTGGGAACTCCCTGAATTCCTGGGGGAGCTGCTCCTCTGGAATTGGGAATTTTTGGGAGCATCTTCACCCCCTCAGAATGGGATTTTCTGGAGCACAAATGGGATTTTCAGCCACCAGTAGAGCTCTGCAGGGTTCTCCTCTCTCCCGTGTTTATCTGAAAATATCTATTGATTTTCACATTTTTTTTTTAATAAAATGGCATTTCAAGGGCAGGGATTTCTCTTAAAAAATCCTTTATTGCAGAGGAGTTCACGTGGGGCTTCAGTGCCAAGTGCAATTAAATGGTTGTTAAACATTTAATGTTGCATTTTATCGACCTGCAAACTCCTGTGCCGCCAGAAAAAAAACCCAAAAATTGTGTTTATTATCCTTTTCTTTTACTAAATGCAGGGTTTGTGTGTCCCTGCTGTGGGTTTAAAGGATTTTTTCCCCTCAGGACTGGCCGTTCGATGATGGAGCACCGCCCCCCAGCCAGATCGTGGAGGATTGGCTGAACCTTTTGAAAACCAAATTTCGGGAGGAGCCCGGGTGCTGCGTGGCTGTTCACTGTGTGGCAGGGCTGGGAAGGTCAGTGCCTTGAAATTGGCTTAAATGATCATAAATTTAATGGTAATATTAATAAATTATTCTTTATTTCATTGTTAAATTTATTATTTGTTGTTATTAATTTATTATATCAAATAATAAGTTTAATTGCCAAATTATTATCATTATTAACAATTATATATTAATAAACCAATATCATTTATTTAATCATTACTATTAAAGCAATTAATTATTTAATTATATTAAATTTAAAATAAATTTATACATTGAAATAATTAAATCAATTGTTCCGTATTAAATTTATTAATGAATTTAAATACAAAATTAATATAGTGATTAACCATTTTATATTAATAAATCAATAGAATTAATATAATAATAGTAAATCATTATCATTAATTTAATAATTACTATTAAAGCAATGAATTATTTAATTATATTAAATTTAAAATAAATTTATACATTGAAATAATTAAAACATTGTTCCGTATTAAATTATTAATGAATTTAAATACAAAATTAATATAATGATTAACCATTTTATATTAATAAATCAATAGAATTAATATAATAATAGTAAATCAACTAATTATTTAATTGTATTAAATTTTAAATAAATTTATTAATTAAAATGATTAAATAAATGATTTCGTAGTAAGTTTATTAATAAATTTAAGTACAGAACTAATATAATTATTAACAATTTTATATTAATAAATCAATATAATTAATATAATAATAGTAAATCAAGTCATTATTTAATTGTATAAAATAATAAATTTAGATGCTAACTTAATATAATTATTATAATTTATATCAATAAGTCAATATAACTAATATAGTCTTCAATAATAAATAATTATTTAATTATGTTAAATAATATGTTTGAATGCTAAATTAATGTAATTATTAATGTTTTTATATTGATAAAATAATGTAATTATTAATAGTGAATCAACTAATTATTTAATTATATTTAATAATAAATTTAAGAAATATTATAATAAACTTCATTTATTTGGCAGGAAGGTGTTCAACAAATCCCAATTTCTCTGTTTTCTCCCAAATAATTTAAACCCACATCAAATTTGTGTCATGAAAGCAACAGAGACTTCATGCAGCTTAAAAATATTAATTAATTCATTAATTCTGTTATTAATAAATTATTATATACATACAATGTATTATATTCATACATTAATTGATTTATTTCACAATTGATCAAAAACCTTGGGGTACACTTGTGTTAATCATGAATTCACTCATTTCAAAGTGTTTTGAATTGATCAAATTCACCCTTGGAGAATGAATAATTGTATTTATTCAGGTGCAGGGTGACAGTGGGAGTTATTCCTCCTGAATTTTCTTATTTTAGCCACAGCAACTGTCCAATTCTGGCACCTCTTTAATCCTTCTTTACACACCCTTAGAGGTGCCTCTTGCACTGTGGGGTGGACAAAATTCAATGTATTTGGGGATTCCTGGGTGTTAAAATCCCATTTTTTTACCCTTAACTGACTTCTGAAATGAAGATCCCAAAGCAGAAAATTCTACTTCTCCCTGCTCCTTGACAGAATTAGTTAAAAAAGAAAAATATATAAATATCTCTAAAGCCATAGCTCAGTGTCTGCACATCTCACTCCACACTCAAAAGCATTCAGGAGATGTCAAAAACCAGAAAATGAGGTTAAACTGAGATAAAAACCCAGAATTATTCTCATACCCCAACCACTAAAGAGCTGCTATTGATTTTTATTTCCTTTGCAAGAAGAATCCCTTCCAAAAAGAGTCATTTTACATCGGGCAAAACACCTTTCTGTAGGAAATGCTGAGAGAAAAAACCCTTCAGCTGCTTGTTTGGGGAGAGGAATTGGATGAAATTTGAAGGATTCCATTTATTATTTCTGTGCATCTCCCTTAAATATTGATTTTTCCTGCAGGGCTCCCGTTCTGGTCGCACTTGCTCTCATTGAATGTGGAATGAAGTATGAGGATGCAGTTCAGTTTATAAGGCAGTAAGTGAAAATTCTCTTTTTTTTTTTTTCCTCCCCAGGAATCTTTTATTCTGTGGTTTTTGACCTGCCTGAACCTGTTAAGGAAGAGATTTGGGGGTTTTTGTGAGTTTTATCCTAAAATAAATAATATCTCATTAAAATTTGTGTTTAAATGTGAAGAAAAAGCTCAAATATCTTGAATTTTGTGAGGTGAAAATCTGTCTGAAGTGAGCAAAATAGTGGGGTTTTTTTCCCATTGATATCCACCTTTTTTGTGGTTTTTTTTTAGGAAAAGGAGGGGAGCTTTCAATAATATTTATTATTTCATCTATTTTGAATATTAATAAATATAAAATATTATTAAAATAATAATTAAAATTAGAACTAATCTGCCTGAAGTGAGCAAAATGTGCTTTTTTCCCATTGATATCCACCTTTTTTGTGTTTTTTTTTTTAGGAAAAGGAGGGGAGCTTTCAATTCCAAACAGCTGCTTTATCTGGAGAAATACCGGCCCAAGATGAGATTACGCTTCAAAGATGCCAACGGTCACTGCTGTGTTCAATAAATAAACACAAAAACCAAAATATTGATCTCAAAAGGAAGGCAGAAGTGAGCGGGGGGCTCTTCTCTGGACTCTTGGCACCTGGAAATGTGAATCTGGAATCAAAAAAAAAAAAAAAAAAAGTCATTAAATTAGTGGTGGAGTCAGTGCTCCTCAACCTCTGTCCTTAAAAAACAAAGGGTGATGATGATTGAGAGAAAAAAAAACCCAAAATTAGAAAAATATATAATAATAATAATAATAAAAAAGCCAATTAAGAGAAACATTTCAGTGAAGGATTGTTTTCTCCTTAAGCTGCAACCTGCAAGGAGAAAAGCAGTTTCTGAACCTTCTGTATTTTTAACTTTTTAAGAAAAGAAATAAAGTCAACTTTATGTCTAAGGAAAAGCAGCAGAGCATTGCCTTGTGCAGAAAGGATTTTCTCGAGGTGAGAAAAGCACCCCCAGCTAGGAATGTGAATTCCTGAGATGTGAATTCCTTTTTAAACTCTTTAAAGAAAGGAATTTTTTTTTTTTTTTGTTTTTAACCAGGGACACGAGGAGGAGCTGGCTGGGAACAGCCTGACAGCCTTAAGCCCCTTTTTGGGCACATCCCAGGGATTTTGGGGGATGTTTTCCTTGGAATTCTGACTCCTGGGGGGCTTGAACAGGACCCTCACTGCCTAAACCCTGTGGTGAATCTGTTTTTTGGGAGTGTGTGTGTGATTCTCTGTGTGTGTCACTCTGATTTTTCCCAAAGAATTGGCTGAAATGTTAATTTTAGACAGAAAAATCCATCCTGGCACTCAAGACTGATGTTCCAAAGTGTCCTGGGTGAGCGAGGGGCGATTCAGACAAGGGTTTAAATTTAATTTCTCTGTCAGAAAGATGAAAAAGGCTTTCTTATTTTAATTTTTTTTCCTGCTGTCCACATTCCCAGTCTTGCTGAGCACAGGGAATTGGGATTTTGAGGGAAGGCCTCACTTGGTGTGAGGGGGAATTTTCTCAGCTGAGCCTCTGATTGCTGCCTTCTTTTTTATTGGGGTTTTTGGGAGGGAGAATCTCAATTTCCACCCCAAAATTCTGACACAGTTCATCGTGAAACCTTAAAAACTTGGATTTTGGGGTCTGCTGGGAAGCAAATTAAAGGATTTTAGGAGCCATTTTGGCCAGGCTGCTCCTACCAAACACATTTTTGATTTTGGCTGCTCCAGGGGTTACCTTGAGCACCTTGTCCTGGGTAATTTTCTATGATATCCATTTTTTTCCCATTATATCCATGTTTTTTCCACAATAACCTGTTTTAGAAGGGTTTGGATCCACCTTGCTGGGCACAGGGAATTGGGATTTTGAGGGAAGGCCTCACTTGGTGTGAGGGGGAATTTTCTCAGCTGAGCCTCTGATTGCCTTCTTTTCTTTTATTGGGGTTTTTGGGAGGGAAAATCCTAAATTCCACCCCCAAATCCTGACACCTTTCATCAGCAAACCCTAAACATTTGTTTTTGTGGAGCTGTTGGGGAGCGAATTGAAGGATTTTAGGAGCAGTTGTGGCCAGGCTGCTCCTACCAGAGCCATTTTTGATTTTGGCTGCTCCAGGGGTGATCTTGCACCTTGTCCTGGGTAATTTTCCATAACATCCGTATTTTCTTCCATAATATCCATATTTTTTCCACAATACCCTGTTTTAGAAGGGTTTGGATCCACCTTGCTGAGCACAGGGAATTGGGATTTTGAGGGAAGGCCTCACTTGGTGTGAGGGGGAATTTTCTCAGCTGAGCCTCTGATTGCTGCCTTCTTTTTTATTGGGGTTTTTGGGAGAGAAAATCCCAATTTCCACCCCAAAATCCTGGCACCCTTCATCAGCAAACCCTAAAAATTTGGATTTTGTGGGGCTGCCAGTGAATAAATTAAGGGATTTTAGGAGAAGGCCAGGCTGCTCCTACCAGACACATTTTCATAGTTCCCTGCCCCAGGAGTGATCTTGCACATTCTCCTGGGTAAATTTCCACAATATCCATATCTTTTCCATAATATCCATATTTTTTTCCATAATATTTTCCCACAATACCCAGCCTTGGAAGGGTTTGGATCCAGGTTTCATGCCCTGTTCCCTCAGGATATTTTGAAATTTTGGTTTTTGGGCTGTACCTGCAGCAGGTTTCATCCTCATCCCTTCCTCATCCTCCCTCCCTAGGATTTCTCCTTTTCCCAAACTCCTGCGGGAACCTTTCAAGAACACAAGAAATGGATTTTAGGAATTCCAACCTTGGCAGAGATTTTATAAATTGACCCAGAAAATGTCAGTGCTCGTCAAAGCCCCTCAGGTGAGCTCCCCAAACCCTCCCAGGGATGTCCCTGCCTCCAGGTTGTGCTGAATTCCCTTCTCCCTGTGGAATATTCCGATTTTTTCCGTGGATCAAAGAGAGCTGGAAGTGTTTTTTGGGGAGGGAGGGAAATGGTGCTGAAATCACAATTCTGCCCTTTGCCTTCCCCTCCCACCCTCAGAGCCTGAGGAGTCAATAAAAACGGACCTTTCTGCAAATTAAAAATTGAATTTTTAGCCAAAGGTATCCTGGTTTTTAAACCAATTTGACAAATTCTGGAATTCAGATGAGAGGGGAGGGTGCTGAGCTGGATGCAAACCCCAACTCCTCCTGAAGAACAATAAAATAAACCAAATTTTAAGCGCTCCATGTATAACTTCACATTCTTCCCCCTGCTCCCCTAATTCCCTTCTTGATTTATAATGTCCTAATTATCATATCCAGCCTTAATTAGAGGGGGAAATGCAGATTGTCCCGGTGTCCCCAGGAGCTGGGGGTGTCACTGTGCCCCAGGCACAGCTCCTGGCTCAGCACTTGAACCTGGTGCAATAAAGTTCTTGCAGTAAAATCTCTTTTTTTCCTCTGCCTCTCGATGCATTTATTGCAGCTCATTCATGGTCAATAATCACCTTTAATTGGGTTTAATTATCTCCAAGAGTTGGTGCCCCGTGGTTTGGAATTGCTGCTGGGAAAAGCTGTTTTTAACAGGGAAAAAGGAACAATTCTCTTACTTTATCTCTTTAAAAATTCTTCTAAAATTCTTTTAAAATTATTTCTTTAAAAATTCTTTTATCTCTTAAAAAAAAAAAAAAATTGGAAACTTACCTTGAAGCAGCCCAAACAACAGCTCTGACCTTTCCCAGGAGCTGTTGCCAAAACTTTTCTGGACAAGGCTTGACCTGGCAGCACCTGAATGAGGGAATTGTTTTGGGGTGAAAACAGGGGAATTTGGGGGTCCTGAATACCAAGATTTTCTCCTTTTTTTTAGCACTGGAATGCTGTTGATCTATTTCATTTTATTAAATAATTTCAGATGCTTTTTTTTTCCCTGGATTTTTCACAGAAGCTGAGCTGTTTAATTTATTTAAATTAATTTCAGGTGTTTCTTTTCCCTGGGTTTTCACTGATAATGATCAGCTCTGCTCTGCTGCTATCAGAGAAATCTCCTCCTTGCAAATGGGTTTTGGATTTCCAACATTTATCAGATTTTTCCCACTCCCAGAACAATTTTTTAATCCCTGTTGGCTGTGAGAGAATAAAACCCCAGGGAAGGGAGACTGAAGTTCCAGCTCCTCTTTTTTACCTTTTTTTTTTTTTTAACACCAAACTTTTGTTTGTTTTTTTTCCAAATGTCTGGGGGTTTTTTTAATTACCACGCCTAAAATTGAAATGTCCTGCTAATTAAAGACTATTTAGGAGTAAAATTAGCAGGCCCTTAATTGGAGCTGAGATATTCTTGTGTGATAGGAGTCACACCTGTGTGACACCCACGAGCTGTGGTTAGCAGCCCAGGTGAACCCTCTGTGCCTGCTCGGGTGATTTATCCTGCCTCAAAGCTGAATCCAACATTTCCATTCATTTCAGAGAGGAATCAAAGCAGAGCAGCGGAATTAAATCGCTTTGCCTTCGTTTGGAGATGGCTTTGAATTAATTCTGCTGGCAGAGAGCAGGGCTGGGAGGCTCTTCTGGGCAGCTCTTTGTCACTTGTCACCTTGCCCTGCCTGGCAGCTGGGTGACAGCCGAGCCAGAGCCCTCTCCATGTGGGGAATTCCTCTGGGAATGGAGTCCCAGGTGCTGCTGGCACTGCCCTGCTGTCCCTGTGCACCCTGGGGTGTCAGGAGATCCTGTTCCAGAGCCTCCAACCAGCCCAGGATGTTCTGAAATAAAAGATAATTAATCATTTTATCCAATTTGGACTCTTTACCAGGTTTGTCCCTCCCTGACAGATCAGCTCCGAGGCAGGGCCTGTCCCAGGCCTCCCGTTTGGGATGGATGCTGTGTGTACACTGGAATTATTCTGGAATGCTCTGCAGCTGCTGGGTGGTTGGGATCAGAGCAGCAGGTGACATTTTTCTCTGGGCTTATCTTGCGGGGACAAAGCCACAAACTGGCTGCTGCTGCTGCTGCTGCTGCTGCTGCTGCTGCTGCTGCTGCTGGCTGCTGCTGCTGCTGCTGCTGCTGCTGCCTGGAGCAGGGACAGAGCTGCCCTTGTGCAAGGCCAGGAGAAAGGGAAAGCCCAGGGGATGGGCTGAGAGCTGTGTGTGATATTCCTGCTCCATCCCTGCTCATTCCTTGCTCCTTGTCTTCTCCTTCCCTGCTCCATCCCTGCTCCTTCTCTGCTCCATCCCTGCTCCTTCCCTGCTCCCTCTCTGCTCCTTCTCTGCTCCATCCCTCCTCCTTCTCTGCTCCTTCTCTGCTCCATCCCTGCTCCATCCCTGCTCCTTCCCTGCTCCCTCCCTGCTCCTTCCCTGCTCCATCCCTGCTCCATCCCTGCTCCATCCCTGCTCCTTCTTTACTCCTTCCCTGCTCCATCCCTGCTCCATCCCTGCTCATTCCTTGCTCCTTCCCTGCTCCTTCCCTGCTCCATCCCTGCTCCATCCCTGCTCCATCCCTGCTCCATCTCTGCTCCTTCTCTGCTCCTTCCCTGCTCCATCCTTGCTCCATCCCTGCTCCTTCCCTGCTCCACCCCTGCTCCATCCCTGCTCCATCCCTGCTCCCTGTGGAGCGTTCCTGGAGCCCCATCCTGCAGGGAACATGTCAGCAGGGTGGGAATTGGGAATGGATCCTGAAAAGCTCTGGATGCCGGGGAAGGAGGGGGATTGGCCTGCGTGGGAAGGGGCCTTGGCAGAGCCACAAAAAACTGGGGGGAAAAATGGGAATTTATCATTAGTTTGGCGTTTCCTTCCCGGTTTTCTCACCTCCCTCCCTCTGCCTGACTCATAAACCTGCTGCTCTGCATTTCTGGGATTCATCCTGGAGCTCTGCATCCTCCCTGGAATCGCTCACCGGGATTGATCCCAGCACATGGGGAAGTTTGTTTCCCTTGATTGCTGTTTAATTAACAACAATTCACGCGTTCCTCCAGCCTTGGGAAGGGCCCCAGAGGGGCTTTTTTTTTTTCCAGCTCTCTGTGCTTTATTCCCGAGGCTGGCATGAGTTGATCCCGGGGATTCCCATAATCCCTCAGAATTCCCATAACACCCTCAGAAAATTCACTTTGGGAAGCGGCCCTGGATAATCCACAGACACAGAAGGGTCAGGGACAAATCCGGGACATTTCAGGCAGCGGGGAGAAAACAAAATTTCATCCAAGGGGTTTTTGTTCTTTCTTTTTTTTTTTTTTAATTCCATAGAGAAACTGATAATGAACCTCCCTGCTTCCCAAAGCGTTGCCATGGCAACCGGCGGGATGCAGGGATGGATGGGAATTGTCACCCTCGGGGGGGGGAGTGGGGACAGCTGCTGCCTGTGGGCACCTGGGATGGGGG